>JAUMHP010000083.1:1416850-1445666 GCA_032361065.1 Enteromius trimaculatus
ACCCATGTCATTATACAAATTTGTGTCCTCATAAACCACATAAACCCGTCCACACACACACACACACACACACACACCCTCCCATCCTGGAGCAGACGCAGACACACAACAGAAATTTCCAGGCATATGTAACTGAGAGAACATGCCCCCCACCCACTTCACTAACCTATCTGTTGGCTCTCACTTTATAGTCAACATGAATTCAGACATTTCTGATTACTTCCTTTATATGCTAGTGTTCTCAGGATTCATGAGTGCACTCTATTCCGGTGTTTGGTTTCATGATCGTTCATGCCTTTAAATTTTGGCAGACATCAATGACAAAAATGATGCTAAAATGATAGCTGACCCAAAAAAAAAAAAAAAAAAAAATGCAAAAAATGTTGGATATATTTGTTTCTTTGTCAGCTGTGGAAAAATGTGTTATTGCATCACTTGCTCACCATTAGTGAATGGGTGCCGTCAGCTGATCACAATAATCCACAGCAGCGGTCCATCGGTGAAGAAACAAAGCCATCATTAAGACGTGTTAACTTCAAACCATTACTTGGTTATCTCACCTCAGCCAGGAGAGGAATCTGTACAGATCAAGCACTGTAGTGAAAATTTTTTAGTAAAAGCAGTAATTTTAACATGCATGAAATAAAGGTGAATAGAACTGGCAGCATTAATATCTACTGGGAAATGCTGAGACGCTAAACTTGCTTCCAAGTCTCAAACTCCATCTTGATTCCCGAAGGGAAGAAGCTCAAGTAAATAAATGTCCTGATAAAGAAAACTATCAGGTATTGAAACTATCAAGCTGCACCCCAGATGTTTTCTCATTCGGTATTTTATTTCAGGAAAAATGTCACATTATGGAAGTTAAATGTGAATTTAAAGGGTCCTGTTAAAACTAGCGCTCTTGAAAGTGAAGTCTGGCCACTCGAGAGCCCTTCTCCTCCTGCACCTCAACAACAACTCAATCGAAACACCTCCACCTCATCCAAACCACTACAGACGGTGTTCAGCCCAAAGCCTGTGAGCAGAGAGCAGCTTCAGCAGGATCTGTCTGACACGATACTTCACTTCTGTTTTTTCTTCTCAATCCCTCGAGTACACAGAAGAGCACTCCTCTTTCTAGGTGAAGTGTACTTCTGCTGGCCTGTATATAGGACCGTGTTCACGTCCACTTGTTGAGGAAGTGCTTCAGAAGTCTGGAGGTTTACAGCAAGATCAAAAGCAAATGGAACAGTTGAGTTGTGCTTCCAACTTACTTGTTTAGCTTTTGTAATGTGACATATTTCCCCAAAACATCAAGCCCAAAAACATATTTAATGGTTAAAAGGGGTTATCTATCTATCTCTCTATCTATCTATTATTTATCTTTTTTTAAAAGATAAGTAAAGTGTGTCTTTCTTTCCCAGCCATCGTGGGATATTCTCAAAGGGGTAATATCTCAGGTTTCAGAGGGCAGTCAGAACAAGGAAGAGAAGACATGGAGCATTCGTCCCTCTGGCAGCTCACCGTCAGATTGGTAAAAAAAAATCTCTTTACTCAGAGTCTGCATGATGATTACAATAGGAGGATGGAAACAGAGACATGAAGTGCATGTTCTTCACAGGGTCATGTGACACAGTGCAGTGTATATTTACAGGGCAGGATACACTGCAGACAACAATGCAACCTTAGACCTTCATGCATTCCAGCAGGGGCTGTTGGCGGGTGTTTCTTCTTTTGAGTCTAGCAGACAATGTGTGCCTCTCTCACTCTCTCTCTCTCTCTCTCTCTCTCTCCTGTTTTGGAGTGAGTGAAGGCCACCCCTCCTCCTGCTCTTTCTGCTCTCTCTCACACCCTTCACAGGCCTCCAGAGTTACAGCTCTCACTATACGTTCCTCTTAAGAGCTCATCAGAGCGCATGTCTTCTGTTTTTCAGCAGAAATGATGCTGATTTTGACCTCTGAGGTCACGTGATGACTATTTGACTGTTTTGAGTTTGCAGTTGTTATTGTTCCATTGATCTCATGTGACTTCAAAGCCATGCTTGTCCAGATGACTGACTAAACTTTTTACATCTATTTTCTTGAAACAAAAAATGATTTCTTTTTTTTTTTGCTGAATGTTTACTCACCCTATGCCCATCTAAGATGTAGAGTTTCTACTGTACAGACTGTATGTTGTATTGTACATTACATATATATGTGTGTGTGTGTTAGTGAAGTCAAACAATGAATTGTGATTAATTGCATCCAAAATAACAGATTTTATTGTGGACAATATGTGTCCTGTGTATATTTATATCCGTGCACTTCTATGTAGAAAAATAAATATATTTAATATATAAACATATTTTTTCTTAAATATGTACGTGTGTATTTATGTGTGCATAACAACACCCTGACAATCACCTACAACAAACAAGTCCATCACTCTTACATGGACCAGCATGATTTATCATTACTTTATTTAAAGTTCAGATTGAATGATTTGTGTTTTGAACGGTCGTGTCTATGCTCCTCCGGGACGAACACAACTCAATTTGCTTCCAATTGATTTCTGCCATTTCTTTTAAGTTTAAGTGTAGCAGGCAGATTCATGTTACCCCCAATACTGCTTGATGCCGCTCATTATATCAGCTCTGGCACTCTGATATAAGAGCCTGTCAGTCTAATGAGACTAATCACCATGAAATTGAAGTTAAGAGTCAGTGAGAAGTGTCTTTAATTCAATAGCACAAATCCAAATATGATTAGATTCTGACAGAAATAGCTGAAATGCATCACAACGGCCGGCTGATTGGAGTTATTTATCATTCCTGCTCTGCGAGTAAACAAAAAAAAGCTGTAAAATACAAGGGCAATGTCTCAAATTAAATAAAATCAGCCTGGACAGTACATGGAAAATAAATGACTGTTATTGGATTACGTCCAGTTTCCAGGACACGCACAGTCAGCTCTCTTTGATAAACTGTCATTTACCACTGCACTATTTTTTTTTGATTCACAGACAGATATCTAATCTCTCTCTAATAATGCTGAGATTCTTGTCACAGTGGAATGTTTTGCTTGTCCTAATCAACATGCAGTCTGTGGGCGGGCTGCTCTGGCTTGTGTTCTGATAGAACAGACACTCGGGGCCCGGGGCCTCTGACAGGCACTAATCTAATACATCAGTCAGCCTCTGCCCATCACAAACTCATGACATCACTGCTTCACCCGGTTCATCTACTCCAGCGTGTGCTCAAATAATTCTGCCGTCATCAGAGACACACAAACCAGCAAAAACCACACAAATACTTTGAAGTGAGCTCCTGGAACAGAATCCATCCTAAAGCAATAAACCAGATGCTTAAGGTTTCTTAAAGGTATAATCTGGGTTGAATGCGAGTTAATTTCAATCAGACGCATTTGTGTTGATCTTTGCAAAAAATCATTCTGACCTTTAAAAAAGTAAAGCTTATGATTTTATAAGAGTTCTTCTCTATTACAACTTGTGTGTTGTTTGAATTGTAAAGCGGTTTAATTTTAAAATTGGGTATAAATTAACATGGAAAATACATGCAATTAAATGGATTTTGCACATGAAAATTATGTATATTTTCAATAATAAAAAAAGACTTTCATACTATGGAGGAAAAAAGTGGAAGTAAATGGCTAACATCAGCTGTTTGGTTATCAACATTCTTCAAAATATCTTCTTTTGTGTTCAACTGAATGAAACTCGTACAGGTTTGGAAAAAGTAAATCATTATAGAATTGCAGAATATATATATATATGTATAGTTCAACCCCCCCAAAATATGTTTACCCTTGTATTGAATAAATGAAAAAATGACTATTATTAGCAATCAATTTGAACTCGTAGTGAATGTGGAATTTTAATAATAGTTCAACCCGCAAAAATAAAAATTCTGTCATTATTTACTCGTGTTGAATAAATGTAATAAATGGAAGAGTAACTCTCATTACTTAATTAAATTAAATGCTTGAAAAAAAATGCAATTGAAAAATTAACTTATTTCTACTAATGAATCCGAAAAAGTCTTTAATATAAATAGCTTGACCCATAAAATGATGTAAATAAGAGTAGCTCCACAACAACGTTGCGAATTAAAATTTGTTTACTTGCTACTTTTGAAAACAGATATACAATATTATATGCAATAGCGCCAACATCATCTTCTATAATTTTCTATATCTATAAAGCGACACAATCCCTCCCAAAAAGCATGCAACAGGCAGCAGCTGCAGAGCTCTCACTTCTTACATTGTCATCTCTCGCAGCAGACAGAGAGCGTGCCGAGGACTCATTAATAATGGAGCAGCAGGCACGGGTTCCACATCCCTCCGCTGAAGTCCGTCCCAATGGAGAAGCGGCGAGCTCATCCTCCCGCTCACGTCTCAGGTATTCGCTCACAGGCCAAGGAATATGAGTTGATGTAAAGAGAGCACATTTCAAGGAGATAAACAGAGCACAGACCGGCAGTCCTGCTGTTTGGATCCTTCGGGCTGCTGGGAAACTAATGATCCAAGATCTGGGCTGCAAACGCTAACTTAGTAGGCTCCTTTCCATCACTTGGAGAGCTGCTCAGATGTTGTTCTCTTGTTATAGCACCACCGTGGCCTCTAGCGAGACATTAAACCTCATGCTGCTCTGAAGGAGCGCTGCCTGGGAAATGTCACATAAGGTCAGGAATACCTGATGCATGTATGCAAACATTAGGATAGCATAGCTTTGCTGTAGAAACATCTGGGCCCGTATTCACAAAATACAGTTTATCTCACTACTAAGAGTTCTCCTAAATAGCAGTACATGTTTTTAGCTGAAAGCTTCTCTTAAAACCTGTTTATAAAGCTCCTGAGACAAACTTATTAAAGAATAGAAAGAAGTCTTCAGCTAAGAGTAAGGGCGGGGTTTCTGCGCATGATGTCAGCATGCACACAGTGATTGGCTGATAGAAGAGGGGAGGAGTCTCTGTCAGTATTTTATATATGGAAATGGTGCAAGTTCCAAAAAACAAAAGTTAATTTCTACATGCAAATAAAGATTTTAAAATGCAGTGTCACTAATTAAACGATATAATATGTTTATGTTCAGGCTATTGTCAGCCTGTATGCTTCTCGTAAAAAATAAAAATACAAACATAAAAAACCTTTTGATCAACAGAGTAGAAGAATCACGGCTGTAAGACATGAAAACGCAAAAGAAAACCAAACTGGACTGAAGGACTGCTACTAACTTCTCCCCAGCTGGTTATTGAAAAGGATATAATAAAAACTTTAGGATGGTTTGTGGCTTGGTCTTAGTGACATAGGAGTCCTAAATGTAGGACTGACACGCAAGCCAACTGTTTTCTCTTTTATCTACAAGCTAGCAGCTACTTTTAGCTTTAAAATGTTTTGTGCATGCAGGCCCTCATTCATCAGGAGTGATGCAGATTCTAGGAGCAAGGTTGTCTTTTATCAGTCCACCTGCATATGAAGGGTTAGAGTTGAGTAGAGTTGAGAATTGAAACTATTTGGTAAAGTTTGCCAGTTAAAGACCACAAATCTTTAGGTGCGTCCCAAACCACGTACCTATATACCAACTGTTTGCAGTATAATAGTGTGAGTAGTGTACTTTAAATACTCTTAACTGAAAATAATTTGTGGAATGTCGAACACTTATCGTAGCTTTAATTACGTTACAAAAGGGTGGGGCTGTAATTCAAACACTACGTGCATGAGTGCATAACTATATAAGTGTATATTATGTAGTGTGTCATTGCTGTGTGTCCACCAGTGGGCGGGGTCTATGCTGAGATGATGTCTATTGGTTATATTTTTGTTTTGGAGGCGTGTTTATGCAAATGTTTGTGCTATTGTGATGTCATAATGTACCTTAGTTTCAAAACGAGCCATTTTTTGAGTGTAATTAATTATTAATTATTGTTTATAATAATGAGGACGTTTTAAGTTATGAAACTTGAATGTTTTAATGGTACAAAAAAAAGGCACGACATCTTTAAAATGAGCAGTTCATTTATAAATTCGTAAAATATACACTACGTCACGACTAGTTTGTACAGATTTTACAAGGTGGCTAATTTGTACGAATTCACAATTACATGATTTTTGGGGGGCGGGGTTAGGTGTAGATCATTCGCATAAATTCATACGACTTTGCAACTCGTAAAGGGCGTACAATTTAGCAAAAATCTTTTGAGTTTGTACAAGTCAGGTCGTACGAATTAGCCACCTTGTGAAATAAATTGCTGTGAAAATACACAAGGAGAGCAGAATTGAAAAAGGGAGGAGCTACATGAAGTCTATTACTCTATAGCGCCTCTTGTGGCGACACTGAGAATAAACACTGCCAGGTACGTACATTATACCAGATCAGAAGCAGACGTCACACGCTGTGAATAATTGAGCGACGCAGCAGACCACACTTGAAGAACACAAACACTCCCATCAGCAGCGTTTGACCTCAGACCACTTTAATCTAATCGTGGTATGAGACGCTCATCATCAATTTTGCAGCAGTCTTTCTGTTAAGGATCTAGTTAAGCATCACTCGGGATGGACTAGATGATGGGTGATAAGGGATCTGAAATGTATGCATTATTAACAAATAAAGAGGACGGGGACAAGCGCTGAACGCTCAGCACGGGCGTGGGCGAGGAAATAATGGGGCAGAACAAAGTGGAGGGTTCTGAAGCTCAATGGGACGGGCCTCTCTCTCTCTCCAGCTGTCAGCTCGCACGCTGTCTCCAGTGGTGGGGGGGTGTTGCCACGGTGACAGGAGGCCACATGTCTTAAGGGCCTCAATTTGGTCAAAGGACCCCATTGTTCTGGTGCTAAGCTGCCTTCGCTGGGTCTGCAGGATGGGGAGAGGGGTTTCCCTCCTTCACACGCCACAGAAAAAACACTTCGCACAATCATTATAACCCCAACGGAGAACACCGTGAGCGCTTCACGCCAGGGAACGTGGTAACCTGCAGGCTCCAGGTGGCTATATAATACTGCTTAAAGGCAACCAAAATAAAACTTTTTGTTTATGTAATGCATGAGGGTTTACTGTGTATATTTATTAGTAAACATAAAGACACACATACAACATATATTCAAATATAAATAAATGTTATATATAACAGATCTTGCATATATAAACGCATGTGTGCGTACTAATAAATACACAATATATATACATACTGCCCTACAAAGCAAAAAGGCAGTAACTACGCCGAGTGCAGAACTGAGAAAAATTGATTAAAAGTTATCCTGTCATCCAGCTTTTTGCAGTTACTGTACAAACGACTACCATTTTTCTACAAAACGACACACATTTGAGATAAGATATTTTGTCACATAACAAAGGATGCCTTAAATGTCATGAAAATGATAACTCATTTTTGACCAAAAATGCAGTTACTGCCTTTTTGCTTTGTAGGGCAGCATAGTACACACACCATTTTTTTTTGGTCTAGCAGATGGATACAATAAAGTGTGAAATGCCTGTTTGAGCATGTGAAGGTCTATCTGAAGACTTCCACTAGATGGCAGTGTTATTTCTATAATAAAACTAAAGAAAACAGTCTAGCCAGAGCCAGCATGAAATGCCATTTTAGGGCCTTTCAGTCAAACACCAATAAAATCTTCAGCTGCATTGGGAGAAGAACAATCAGTCCTAAACCACTGATCAGGTACAGCACAGGTGTAAGTCTGCGGTGAAATAATGCCTGTGGATCTATGAAACTGAAATTGGAGACCGACTACAAGACATAAATATTTAAACGCTGTTGCAGTGCTATTTCTCTCATGGATACACTACAGCAGCACTGCTGAGGATTGATTCACATGAAACATAATGTGTGTGCTAGTAAACAAACACAGCCAGATGGCTGGACTAATTATTTCCAGGTTGTTTGTACGTATTGACAGTTTTGTGGGACATTGAAATCCTAGAGTAAATATAATTGTAAATAAATAGTGCTTTTGAACTCCTATTGTGCTCCATTTCATCAACATTTCCTTTTGAATTTTCCATTAGCTTTAAACACAGTCGGCTCTTTCTCAGCACAGACCGCAATTACAGGTGCAACGCACAACTGAGAAGAGTGCCACATTAACTACTGAGAGAACTTCCCTCGCATCTCAGCGTTTATGAGCGTCACTCCTGTTCCAAAACCACGTATGTGATTCCTAAATGAATGTTCAGAAACCTGACAAAGAGCATGTCTGGAACATTTTTGTGACCCTGAAGCAAAAGAAAAAAGGGGCCATTTTTTGAATTTGACCTGTACGCATGTGAAAGTTAAATATGCACACATACAGCTTCACTACAACACATAAAAAAAAGCTATTTTCTGTAAAATGCAGTGTTTATGTATGACGTGCCGTCAAACAATTGTTTCCGAAATAAAAGCTTTTTTTACACATAATGTGTGTATACTGTGCATCTTTATTATGTATTTATAGACATGCACATATAGTAAATATCTTAAAAATATTTAAACGTAATATACATTAATATTCTTACATTACATAAATATAAAAACATATATACATAACACACATAATGCAAAGAAACCTTTATTTTGGATGCAATTAATTGTTTGACAGCACTAATACGTATAAGTTCATGTGGATGTGTGTAATAGAAATACACACACACACACACACTTAATAAATAGTCTATTTTTGTTGTGTATACATAGAAATTTAAATGAGATAAACAGCTGTGAAACATGTATACATGAAGTTAACAATTATACTGAACTGCAAAGGTTGTTTTGTTCTTTATGCATTAATTAGTGTTTTAATGCAAGCAATTAGTAATGAGGATAATGGGAAATTAATATGAACCAAACAGACTAACCGTGTGACTAGATGCTGGACTGTCTAAAACACACACAAAAAGAATCTCTACGCGAAATCTATATTAATATTCTCTTGAGGGGTTTAGATATGATAATCCTCCATGTAATATTTAAAGCAGGCACTAGAAGTTCTCGCCTATGCACTGTGAATGACAAGCATTAATGGAAAACAAGCAAATATTGTATTGTACCACCGAAGAGAGAAGTAGGCAAATTTAAAACAATAAAACAAAGTCCAAGCAAACCAGGATTACCATTTATGTAAAAGATCACAAGATTAGCACAGGAAATCATCTTCATACAGGAACTCATTCACCTAAGAGAAGATTTAATGGGTAGAAGTAATTAACAGTAACACAATCTTCTTAATAAGAGCAGGTTCCATCCATCAACACTATAAAAAGCTTTTTAAAAACAGAAATTTAAAACATTACATTAAAGAACAGAGCATGTTTTATCAGATGTTCGTTTGCCAGGAATTAAACACAAACGATTGAGGTGAGTTACTCTGTGATGTCTGGAGCTGGTTCCTCAGATACTCCGCTCAGTCTTCCTCGGGTCTTCCTCCGGCCGGCTCCTCTCGGCTCTGGAGAAGTGTGCTCCACCCAGGCCAGACCCACAGCCTGAAGGTCCACGCTCCTCCGGTTCCTCAGGCTGCGGCGCACAGAACCTCGACTCTTGGCCACAGGTTTGAGGATGTCGTCGATGTTGAAGTCTGGCTGCTGCCAGGGAGCCAGACTAGGCTCATCAGTAACTCGCTCTGACGGACCGCTCTCAACTACTTCCTCTACCATGACATTAAGCTTTCCATGAGGGCTTTTTAGTGCGTTCTGGCCCTGTCCTTGTTTTTTATTACTTGGCGTCTTCTGCTCCAAATTCTCAATGTCCACGGAGTCTCCATTTAGTACCATGCAGCTCATTAAAGCCTCAGTTCCTTGGTTCTCAGAGCATTCTGGTTCATGATGCACTGCACTGTCTCGGTACATTAAGGCACATCCAGGTGTCTTTTGGCTCTCAGTATCTTGTTCCCCAGATCTGGAGCTAATATCTGGACTGCCAAGCGCTTTTCCTTTGCCTGAGCTACGGCGTTTGCGCACAGGTCTCCCTGAATCACGTCTGGCTTTAGAAGCCTTTGATGCAGTTCTTCCTCTTTCTGCAGGACGCTGAACACCAACGGAGGTCATACCCTCGATGGAGCTTTCACTGCTCCGTGTACAGATAGCATCCAGACTTACCATGGGATGAAAGGTCTTGCTGTGGGGAACGCTGGGAGTCTGGATGCAGTCTTGCTCTTCATCTGCATTGGAAGAGTAAGAGATTTGCATTAAAATGTTCAAAACAGCAGCATAATGTAGTTGTGTGTTACCAAATCTGCTCCAGGCTCAGTCATAAGCAGGCAACATTACACTGATCAGGTTAAAATGGTCAATTTTTTTTTATGCCAAAAATCTTTGTCATATTACATAAAGATCATGATCTAGGAAGATATTTTATACATTTCCTACCATAAATATATTAAAACTTAATTTTTTGATTAATATGCATTGCTAAGAACTTCATTTGGACAACTTTAAAGGCAAAGATTTTCAGCCATTTTTTGCTCTATCCTAACAAACCATGCATCAGTGAAGCTTATTTATTCCGCTTTCGGAGGATATATAAATCTTAATTTTAAAAGGTTGCCCCTTCGGACTGGTTTGGTCTCCAGGGTCAGAACCTCAGTTACACAGACCTTCAACGTAAATCAAACGGTATTTGATCCTCGTTTATTTAACCCTCATGTCATTCCAAATTCATATGACCCTTTCTTTCATGCAACACAAATGGAGATATTTTAATGGATCTTTTTTTTTCTTTTTCTCTCCATACAATGAAAGCATATAACACTGCTTTCAAGCTTCTTAAAGGACAGGAAACACAAATAAAATACCATGACATTAGCCAGTGCTGTCTGCCAAAACTAATATCACACGATCTCTTTGTAGGAGGAATGGTCAGAATTTCACTCAAAGCATTCCTATACACAACACTGCTCAAGGAGATTTGATCATTTCAAAAGAAGTCTCCTATGCTCAACAAAGCAGCATTTCATTTGATGAAAAAGACCATTCCTGTGATGGCAAAGCTGGCTTTTAATACTCCAGTCATCAGTGACACAGCAATCTTCAGAAATCATTTTAATATGCTGATTTTTCTTATTATTAGAGTTGAAAATAAGTGTTCAAAATATTTTTTGAAAACAAATTACTCCTTCATGACCAGAAAGCTTAATAAACCGCATTTATTTGTTTAAACCTTACCCAACAAGGATGCATTAAATTGATCAAAAGCGACAGTAAAGATATTTACATTGTTATTAACTTTAAAATCTGCCAGAAACTGTTAAAATATCAAGTTTTCACAGCAAAGTCTTACCCGAAGGTCTTTTACCACCACATCTCATTTACATTAATAAGTCCATTCAGTTTGTCTTAAAGGCACAATGTGTAATGATATTATAAAACATCCAAAAAACACTTTCACAGTGTTATATATTTCATGCAGTTGTTCTGAAGGATTTGTAAATTCAAAGAAATTCCAGATTTAAATAATGAACCGTCCCTGTTCCTATCAATGACACAACATCCTCGCTATCCTCTGTTTCTATCAACACTACGGCAACACGCGTGGACAAATGCAGAAGTGGGAGCTGTTTACTGTGCATTTCAACATCATGGATCATGATTACACTCTCCACAATCCCACAAAACATAGATCTGTACAAACCGAGGCAAGAAGATACTGGAACAAATAAATGAGAACAAATATCATCATGGCGTTTCCGAAATGGAGAGAACTTCACGAAAACCTCAGGCTGGACAGAAACTCTCACATGTGTTTTAATAGATGGGTACGCTAATATGTATTATATCAGTAAGAGTCATGTGCAGGTGGTTAGGTGATTAAACAGATATAAATGAGCTTTTCATCCGTGAACATGATTTGTGAAAACGTCATCTCATGAAATGACGTTTGAAAATGTGACCTCTAGTGGTGAAAACTTACACACTGTGCCCTTAAGGTGTTCAACATTTTCTCTGTAAGCTAAACTTGAGCTTCAAATTAAACCTTTTTGAATTTTTGTGGCCCATTGTTGTTTCAGAGATCCAGACACAACAAAACAGAGTAAGGAGGCTCGTGTAAGAAAAAAAAAAAACTTTCTTTGGTGCCACAGAATAAATGCATTTCATTTATATTATTACTTTTTTAACCTTTCGATCATGCTTTCATGTCTTTGTCTTCTTTTCTTGACTTTATAAGCATTAGAATCCATTGTGTAAACGACCGGGGAACTAAAGTTCAAAGTGAGAACTAAATGTATTTTCCAACTTGAAATATACGTCACAAAGAATTATTCATTACACTCAATCTGTTTTAAAATCAAGGATCATAAGCTTCACCTGATCACTGTTTTATAGGAGGAGTTGAATCATGTAGACAACAGGTTAAGCAAAAATACCACTATGCAACAGCACGTAAATATAGCAAACTGCTCCTCTTTATAGTTATTATTCCAGCTGATCTAGACATCAGATGTTTCAGTAAGCTGTATGTAGTATCTCTCATAAAATAGCCAAGAGAAAGATATAATGGGTTCATTGCCGCTTGAACTGAGGCACTGAAGCAATCGCGCCTGCTGCTTTAAAGAGAGCCAAAACCGTCTTTATTGTTTGAATTTAATTATGCATTTGGCATCATTTAAAGCTGATATTTTGTTTATTCAAAGTGGCAAAGGTTTTCAAGGTCTTCCAAAAAAACAGAAAACAGCATAAAAAGCCATATTAGAAATGATTAAACGAGAATTGATCATGATATTGCTAATATCCACAAAGATAACAGACTGTGTGTCAGAGATGAAGAAACATTTCCACTAAAACTTTGCTTATTATTTTAGTTTAATATGTACGCATAGCAAAAGATTTGATCACCAAAAAAAAAAAGCATTATACGCAATGCATAAATATATTTATTTATTTAAACCAATGGCGAAATCAGCAAAAGCTTTGCAAATGAATATTTTTGGTCGCAGTCTGGAGCCCTGATGTTTTATCAGACCACTTCATAAAAAAATGACGGGTGAGTCATGAGTGAAAGGCTTGGAGAAGGGTACCTGTTTGTTTTCCTGACTGAGCTTGTGTTGGTGTGCTGTTGAGACTGGCAGACATCATCTCAAATATAGGGCTGAGAAGAGGGTTTTTTGAGGCATAGTCTCTCTTCCCATACAGAGAACGATCCACCTCCTTATTACCGAATCGTTTTCTCCCTCCTGGCGTCTTCTGGAAGCAAGAAAACAAGCTGCAGTGAGGAACATGGACAGATCACACAAACATGCTCAAATGTTCTAGACGTCTGAAATCACACATCGTGCTATTTATAAACCAAACGCAACGTCTAAATCACATTAGTGTTCTTATTTCAGGCTCAGTGTCAGTTTGAAGCCAGCCTTCATAATCAGAGCTTAAAAAGCCCCGTTCACCAAACCTCATCACATGTCAGCTTGACTTCAAAAAATATAAAGCATAAATCCACTTGCTAAGCTTCACACCTTCATCTTTCCTGAAGCAGAAGCTGCAGCCGTACGTGAGCTTCTCCTCTGCTCAAGCTCATTCTCCCCTGGTTGCTGAAACAGAAGAACAGAAGGGAGCCGGATGATTGAAGTGATATCTTTGTCAGCCTTTTGATGCTATTCAATACAGAGCTTGAACACACTGAAATCTGGGATTTGTAACCTAGAAATCAAGTTTTAGGACTGTAAAATGTAAATGAAATTAAGTAAAATAAATACTACCCACACACACACACACCTAATTGGGGACACGTAATGTCTAGTGATTACCGTCGATTTAATTACAGAGACTGTCTCTGCATTAAAAAAATAAATAAATAAATAATAATAAAAAAATGTAGTATAATCTGGTCATTATACATTACCATCAGTCTATTCTCTATTTGATAATATTCAGTGCTTTTCTACAATCTGTATTGTTAAAAGAGCTATAGAAATAAAAGTTTTTGATTGATTGACACACACAGTATTTAACATTTGAAGTGAATCAAAACCTTTTAACAAAGTTGTCCCAAAACTAAAACACCCCCTTAGGACAACTCTACATCTCTGATGAACTATTATGATCAGGTATATTATATTATGATATGTATGTGTATATACAGTACTGTGCAAAAGGTTTAGGCATGTGTAAAAAAAAAAATGCTGTGCACAAGAATGAACAAATCAATATTTGGTGAGACCACCGTTTGCCTTCAACAGCAGCAGTTCTTCTACTTGCACAGTTTTTGAAGGAACTCGGCTGGCAGGTTGATCCAAACATCTTGGAGAACTAAGCACAGATCTTCTGTGGATGTAGGCTCTATCACATCCTTCTGTCTCTTTATGTAATCCCAGACACACTCCATGATGTTGAGATCAGTGCTCTGTGGGGGCCATGCCATCGCTTCCAGCACTTCTTGCTCTTCTTTACGCTGAAGATAATTCTTAATGACTTTGGCTGTACATTTGGGTCCATTCATACACCTCCCTGATGGTATTGCATGATGGTAAATATCTGCTAGTATTTCTCAGCATTGAGAACACCATTAATCCTGACCAAATTTCCATCTCCATTTGCAGAAATGCAGCCCCAAAGGTTCAAGAAACCTCCACCATGCTTCACTGTTGCCTGCAGACACTCATTATTGTACCGCTCTCCAGCCCTTCGACAAACAAAATGCCTTCTGCTACAGCCAGATATCTCACATTTTGATTCATTTTACTGCACCCCAGTTTCTATGTTTTTATGCATACTTGAGTCGCTTGGCCTTGTTCCCACGTCAGAAGTATGGCTTTTTGTCTGCAAGTCTTCCATGAAGACCACTTCTGAATCTTGAACCCCAGTCTGCTTTGAAATCTTTGTCTGGGAGAGACCTTGCTGATGCAGTATAACTACTGTGTGTCTTGTTGCTGTGTTCAATCTTGCCATGAAATGAAACAGTCTTTCACAACCTCACCTAGGTAGCAGAGTTTGGCTGTTCCTCACCCAGTATTAATATATGAGTTTATTTGCAAAGACAATTATTTCCAAAAATCTTGTTTTTTTATTGCTATGTTTTTGTGTTCTGGGTTACAGTTTCTTAGTTAAACTGTAGTTTGAGATTAACTGGAATCCACAGAGAAAAAACATGATTTCTGAGAATTGTTAAAAACAAGAGTTAACTTTTTGTTTTGCGAATGTACCCTTCTTCCATATATATTTCAATATTTTGTAACATGAAACATGTCACACAGATCTGGCAGGAACTCCTTTGAGAGTGATGAATTATATTATATTATATATATAAATAAACATCAATAGCTTAATCTGTGCTTTGATCTGATCCATCATAACAGAGAGATTAAACTATAAGAGACCTCACCTTTCGTTTCCTACTGCGAGAGCGAGCTGGTTCAGTGCTGGAGTTACATGAAAGAGTCTGTTCAGAGCTGGCAGAAGACTTCTGGCCATCCTCTACTGCTGACAAGAAAACATATACATATACATATATACACATATACACACATACAGATATATAGACACACAAACAGCTTAAGTAATAAAATCAGCTCAACAATACAGTTCTGCTCATGAGTTGGCATTCTCCATGCAGAACTGCCCTGAGGAAGCTATCTGACTTAATGAACTTTCACAAGACACAAGAACAAACCACACATCTTGCTTTAAAAAAAAACAGGTTGTTTGAATAACTCTTATTATTATTAAGTCACTTTATATGAAGTCTTGCATACAGGCTCCCTGCAGGTTTGATAAGAGTAAGACTTTTTAAGAGTCAAGTAAACTAAAGTAAATGTAAGAAAAGATTCAAACAATGCAGCGTTTTCTAAATGTAAATTTCCAGGGAGTACACAATGAGTCGGTTCCATAGATGTTGTTTTAAGCATTAAATAAATAAATAAGACTTTTTATTTTGCATTTTAAAGGAATAGTTGTTTCGTCATTTACTCACCCTTGAGTAGATCCAAATCTGTATGAATTATTTTGTTCTGCTGAACATAAAGGAAGATATTTTGTAACCATGCTGCTTTCGGTCACTATTGACATTCATAGTAGGACAAAAAAATAAATAAAAATACTATGCTGACCAAAACAGCCTGGGTACAAACTTTCTTCAAAATATCTTCCTTTATGTTCAGCAGAATGAAGAAATTCATACAGGTTTGGATTGACTCCAGGGTGAGTAAATGATGACAGAATTAACATTTTTGGGTCAACTTCAACCAAAAAAAGTTACGGACTGCAGATTATTTTTCTCTATTTTGCTTGAAACTTTCAGCAGAGAAATAAAACCTGAATTTACTGAGGGCAAGAAACAGAGAGTGCTACTAGAAGTCTAGGAAAGTTAAACTCACCGGAGAGAGCCAGTGGCTGATCACCAGTGGGACATGGCGGTTTTTCTTCAGTCTGTGAATTTAATGGTACATCCTCTTCCTCTTGAAAAGCAGCATTCATAACTTCAACGTCTTCAGCCTGGGGCTGCCCTGGGTCCTCAGCAGAGAGTGCATCTACCGTTTTAGATACACGATTAGCATACAGAAGAGAAACTTCTTCCAAAACCTTTCCTTGTCTTGAAAATCATTTCTCCACTCACCTTTGCAGTCCTCAGAAGGTTTGTTTGAGGGAGACCCGTCCTCCATACTGGGAAAACTGATCTGAGAAGACAAAAAAAGCCATAAAAAAAACTTACCTCCAATACAATATTTATAAAGCAGTCCTTGATTACTGACAAAACACAATGATATGTGAGCTGGAGCACAAAACCAGTATACTGGTATATATTTGCAGAAATAGACAGAAATACATTGTAAGGCTCGAAACAATCTATTTTTAATATCTTTAAGGATATTAAGTAAAGACCAAGTTCTGTGAAGATATTTCATAGATTTCCTAGGGAATATCAAAACTTCCTTTGTTCAATGTAAAATTATTCATAAAAATCGGCGATATGTTTGTGAATTTTGTCAATAAAGCCGGTCTTGTAATCAGCAGTAAATGCCATCAGGTGTGTGATTTCACATTGAGTTATGTATATACACAAGCTGCGCGAATGCACGCTGATATTGAACATGGTTTTGCGAAGCTCTTCAGTGAACATGGCTGTGTGTAGTATATATAGCTCAATCTGAAATAACACACCTGATGGCATTTAACAATGATTACAGCACCGGCTTTTACACGCGCAATACATATCGGCCGATGATACATCGATACATCGCTAATTATCAAATGAGTTAATTTAGAGAAGCTGCTAAGTGTCACACCTTCTCAATCTCTTCAAATACTTCATCACTGTACACCAGTCCAGCACTGAGTCGGTCGATGACCAGGACAGGAGAGCCTCCGTTGTTTTGAGGACTACTGAAGTCAGGCTGGGGAAGAGGATCAGAGCGTTGAGGGGTCTTCAGCAGAGAGCGTTTAGCGCCCGTAGATGACGGCGGACACTTTGGGGTGCCTCCTTTCTGTAGGGGAGTACTGGGTGGGAGATTTTTGTCAAAAAACTCCGGTGAGAGCGGAGCCCCAAAACGAACACGCTTCTTACTTACAGAAGATGCCACGTTCTCATCTATAAGAAGGAAGAAAGATTTCAGACACAAAATCAACCATTAATTAATAAATGTTTAAAAAGGTAATTTATGTTGTCAACCATCAAATCTCTTTCTTGATAGTTCAAGTAAGAGTCCAACACACTATTAAACAACACTGCAACTTTCAGAACCTCAAATCTCTCCCCAGTAGAAAAAACAACAACTATTTATTAAAACTAAAAAGCAAGCAAAGCTCAAAAAAAAAGGTTTCCCTGTGATAATGAAAAACTGAATTATGCCCCTAACTGCAGACCTCAAAATGAGTTGTATATTATTGCTGTATATACATGTATAAATAAAGATGATGTTTGTGTTAGATATACATTTATGTATAATATAAATTATATGCAACTTAAATACACATTTAAATATATTTAAAATGTATAACGAATGAGTGTCTTTATATACACATAACAGTACACACATTCTGTATATAAAAACATTTTGGATGCAAATGCGATATACGCACACACACAGGTGCTGGTCATATATTTAGATCTTCAAAAATTTGAATTCCATTCAAGATGTGAAATTTATATAATGTATACATGCATTCAACACAGACCGATATATTTAAGTGTTATAACTGCTAATGAAAACCCCAAATTCAGTATCTCAAAAGATTAGAATATTACTTAAGACCAATACAAAAGAAAGCATTTTTTTTTTTTAGAAATCTTGGCCAACTGAAGTTAGGGCTCCAGGATTGCAGCATGGAGTGGATCAGTCTGTGGCACTGCTCAGGTGTTCTGAGAGCCCAGGTTGCTCTGATACTGGCCTTCAGCTCTTCTGCATTGTTAGGTTTGGCATATCGCATCTTCCTCTTCACAACACCCCATTGATTTTTTATAGGGGTTAAGTTCAGGCGAGTTTGCTTGTCAGATAAGAACAGGGACACCATGGCGGTTAAACCAGGTACTGGTAGCTTTGGCACTGTGTTCAGGTGACAAGTCCTGTTGGAAAATCAAATCTGCATCTCCATAAAGTTGGTCAGCAGCAGAAAGCATGAAGGGCTGTAAAACATCCTGGTATACAGCTGCGTTGACCTTGGACCTCAGAAAACACAGTGGACCAACACATGGCACCTCAAACCATCACGGACTGTAAAAACTTCACACAGGACATCAAGCAACGTAGATTCTGTGCCTCCCCTCTCTTCCTCCAGACTTTACTTACGTAAAGTAAACTTATTAGCAGATTAGAGCGTGGCACCAAGGGCCTGTTCCAGAAAACAAGTTTACCAAATAAGCCAGGTTTATGGCAGATAGTCTGACTTATTTTAATACAAAATAACTGGCAATAAGTCAGAATAACTGCCATAAACCTGGCTTATTTGGTAAACTTGTTTTCTCTAATCTCGGTTTATGGAACAGGCCCCAGGTGTCTTCAATACTGAACCTTTTCACAATATTCTCATTTTCTGAGATCCTGAATTTTCATTAGTTGTCAGTTATAATCATCAAAATTAAAAGAAATAAACACTTGTAATATATCAGTCTGTGTGGAGTAAATGTATACAAGTTTCACTTCTTGAATGGAATTAAATAACAAATCAACTTTTTGAAGACATTCTTATCATATGACCAGCACCTGTATACACACACACAGCAAATAAATGCTGCTTTGGTGAGCAGATGATGTTATTTTTTATGAATGACACGGCAATATAAAAACTATGATATGGCCTTTTAATATTTCAGAAGATTTTCAAGCACTCCGAGTTCCCTTACCTGCTGGCTTAACGCCTGGTTGTGACAGCATGGGTAAAGACAGAAGCTCATTCTTTGCATCCGAATCCAAGTCTGAAAGAGGCCTCTGGCTTTGAGACTTAAAGCATCTCCACTAGAACCATACAAAAACAAAAGAACAACGCTGACAACAGGAACACCAGCATTGTGTGTTGTCTACCATGTCATCCATTGGTTGCCCTTTACCTGTGCCACTTT
The DNA here is from genome assembly GCA_032361065.1 of Enteromius trimaculatus. NCBI lineage: Eukaryota > Metazoa > Chordata > Actinopteri > Cypriniformes > Cyprinidae > Enteromius > Enteromius trimaculatus. The sequence continues at coordinate 1,436,310 of JAUMHP010000083.1, forward strand.
CTCTGTTAACAGCCATTTAACAGATGATAAACTTCGGACACTAGTATTAAACATGCTGATTAGTTTACCCCGGGCTCTTGTTGTGTCGTGGAGGTGGAGTTGGGGAGTGGCGTCTCAGTAATCTTGTCCTCACACTCCCTCAGCGGGGCCCGGCAGCGCTTCTTAGAAGGAGGTGGCGTCATGGAAGTGGGTGGGCTATGTGTAGTCAGCGTGTTCTCCTTCCCTGCAAGACAGACATCAGCAGAAAGAGATGATTCCTATGACTCTTACAGAAATTATGGGTCATGCCACATAAGAACATAATTTATCTGTGCTGATTTTAAAATTGAAGTGAATCAGCATTTGCTAATTGTTCTCAACAGTAGCTGACTAAAATGCATAAAGCCATGCAGAGCTTCAAATTGCTTCTAATGATTTGAGTCCATCACTGATCCTTGTTAAAGCACAGCATGAAAGACAGAACTGCACATCTAACATATAAAAACAAAAGAAATACAGTTCCTCGTGAGCTTGAATATTTTCATATTTCAGAAGGCTTTCAGTGTGTATATATATAAAAAACATCCAGTCTTCAAGGTTGACATTATGAATTTACACGTGATGGATTGAAATAACTATGCTGTCATCCTTCAAATGTCTTGTTTACACTCGAATAAAGCTTAAATATTCCTAATGTCAAAACCTGAAATGATCACAGATTATTCTAACTGAAAGACTGGATATGCTTTTTCAATCTTTTTTATTAACACTGAAAGCTCTCTGAAATGTGAACATGTTTATTTTAAGACTCATAATCATCGCTTTATTTATTCTGCACATCATCATGCGCTCAAACTGGGATCAATGGAAGAAATCAAAATGCGGCAAATTTATTACGGTGCCTGCTTAATTCTCTAAAAGTCCTATTATCTGCAAATGGCAAGCAATGACAGTATGACACTCTCTTAATTACTTCAATTTCATCTGGTCCTACAAGAACGCATCTAAAAGACATTCTGTTTTTGAGCTGGAAGCAGTCAACATTTTGAGGATAGACTGACCGTTCTTGCAATCTTTAGCCAAAGTGCTTTTATCGCTCTCATTCTCCTCATTTTTCTTCTGTTCATCCTTCTCTTCGTCCTCCTCCATCAGACATTGGAAAGCAGCCATCTTCTTCTTGAGAGAGTCACAGCGTGAAAGAAATGGACTCCCCTGCAAAAGCTTCATGAGGACAGAGCAGAAAGTCACAAGTTAAAAATACAGCGTGCACCACCATAATGATGAAAACATGTGAAACATGTGCATGCTGTCTCATACAAGAGGTAGGCTATAACTGGTGGCTTGTAGACAATGGGAGAAAAACAATGCTAAAGGCAAATAGCAATTTTTAACATCAATCGCTTAGTAATATGGCTTACAAGACAGAATTTGCTCAGTGTATATTCCATGGGTTAGGCTGGTAAATCTGCATTAACAAAATGAATGTGAATATGATAATTGTGTATAATTGGGTGTAGTTCACAGTAATATTAAATAAACAGTCAACCAAAAAATTACACTCAGGTCAACCAAGACATACATGAGTTTAATACTTCATCAGTTTTGGAGAAATGTTTTACTGCATCAGTGTCTCAGCAATGGATGTGAACGGGTGATAAAAACATCACAATATTCTATAAGTAATCCACACTCCAGTTAACATCTTGTGGGGAAAGCTGCATGTTTCTAAGAAGCTAATTTATAAGGTGTTAACTTTTGCTTTAGGGCAAAATACAAGTCCTCCATCAATAATATTGCTTTCTCCGGAGAGAGAGAGAGAAAAAGCACAGATCAAGGACCAATAACAAGCAAACACAGAAACAGAGTGTAATGGCAGAATGATTATATTTTGTACCGTTTCTTTACTAAGCTAATGCAGACATTTTTTGTTCCAGCGGAGGACAGTGAGCCGATCATAAAGTATGAGAAGGTAGCCTTTTCAATTCATCACGACTCGCCTTCAGAAAAAGCGATAGACATGCTAAAACAGTTCAAACACATAACAATGTTTAAACGTTAAACGCTAAAAGAATAAATGTGCGACATGATGGTTTGTGCAGAGTGATGCTATTAAGCGCATTCGGCAGGACATAGAGGCAAACATGCGGCGCGAAGAAGGGCCTAAATGCAGGGCTCTACTGTGAGGACAACATGGGATGGCCTTTATCACCGGAGGATGCAATATTATTGGTTATGGATGCATATTATGGCCTGAAGTGACAGTTTATTATTATTCATTGATGGTCTGGAGAGGTGTGGATTAATTTTTTATTGGAGGTTTTTAATCAGCTGTTTGTACTCTAATTTACTGTTCCAGGGATGAAAACAATCTTCCTCTTACAGTTTCGGGAGAACCTTTCCTTTAGTGTTTAAATGCATTATGACCAACCATCCACTTACCTGAGGTGTTCGAGGAGGAGTTTTAGCAGATTGTTTGGCTCTGAAGCAGATGAGAGAGTTTGTTTCTGGAGATCCCCGGACCCCGATTGTGGATCTCCTCCTGGCCTTTAGTTGAGCAACTCTTGATTTATCTGAAGAGAAAACTCAGTATTAAAGCGATAGTTCACACAAAAATGAAAATTCTGTCCATAATTACTAACCCCCATGTTTTTTTTTTATTTATTTTTTTTCATCATCAACACAAATTAAACCATTCCTAATGAATTCCAAGAGCTCTCTGATCCTTCAACAGACAGCAAGGACAGGGAGGAGATGAATTGTCAAATAAAGTAGTTATTTTAGTTTTCTTTTTACATAAATATTCTCATAGCTTTGTATCCCTGATGTCATATGAATTATTTTAACAATATCCTTGCTAAGTTTTTGGATCTTGATTGTGTACGGACCCTTACTGTCTGTGGAGAGCTCCAAAATATCTGAATGTGTTTTCTGAAGCTGAGGGCGAGTCCATAGTGACAGAATTTTGGGTGAACTATCCCTTTAACAGTGCTTCTTCAGTTTGATTTCAAGTCCATTTAATGCAATACAAACATGCAAAATAAAACAAGTAATAAAAAGGTAACAATAAGTGAATAAAGCAAGAAAAAACTCTAAAGAACTACTTTAGGATAACCATTATTAAAACCAGTTTATTGTTGCTAACCTTTAATCTTGGAGGACGGTAAGAAGCTGTCTGTTGATATGCCAAACTCTGAGGGAGTAAGTTTGGAGAAATCCACGTCTCCAGCGTCACTGTTCCTCTGAGAGAGACACAGGACTGCCAATGGGGTTCTGCTGTCCATGGCTTCAGTCACCTCCATTCTTGAGTCCAGTACATAAGATATGATATCTGAGTAAATAAATGAATTTAATATGAGAGAGCGTCATGCTAAAAATCAAAAAGCGAGATCACAAGAGCTTAGCATCGCCTGTTAGCATCTCACAACATCAGGTCAGCGATGTGTAACATCTCCTTTAAGAAAGATTAATGCTACATATCTGAATTATTTTACACAGCAGCGTACAAAAAGTATAAGAACACAACTACAACGTCGTTTAGTTATCGAAAAGTTCCGTTAAATATGTAAAAAATAAAATATTGTCTTTATTGTTAGTTAACGTTATACGTTCAAACTTACCGCACGTTAAAACGACGCAAATATTCTTCCTCTCTGAAGGAAACCCCAAAGCACCTGGATTGTACTTAACATAAACTACTTATTTTTACAGCCTTTGATCTTTAAGACATTTGTATACGTATTTTAAATGATTTCTTGTAGGTGTACTTCAAGCACATGAAAACGCACCACTACTTCTAACGCATCTGGCAACAAACCTCAGTTGGTATGAATCATCCAATCAGGTTTAAGGAAATGCATCATGTGCTTTCAAACGGCCAATCATATTCAGACTCAACGAACGTGCCTTTTGCAGTTTTGAATCACGTTAGGTGTAGTTCCGTTTTAAAAGTTATTTATATCGCAAGAATATTTTTTGGAAACAATTTCTAAATAAAATGTAAATGTGCTAGCGTTATAGGCAGTTTATAGCTGTAATAAAAACAATGAATTAATAAGTAATAAATAAATATTTTAAATAAAAAAAATATAATGAAAATAAAACATTCACAAAAACTGTGCAAAAAACATCAACTGTAGAATATTAGGCGGTTAGGTACTGTCTAAAAGTATTTTAAAATATATTTACGTGTTTCAGGGTGTGGATGGTGTTCTTGGACCCCTGCTGGTAGATGCCATAACTACATCATCGTAGTCCAAAAGCACGTTTTCTATTGATTTAGATTCAAAAGTAGCCTGGTGTTCTGAAAATATGATTTTTATTACCAGCAACCTTATGATAAAGCAACAACAACGAACAGTATGGTTGGGTCCACTGACGTAGAGCTGAAGAGTAAAGGTAGGCTAGATTGTGGTCAGTTTTACTTTATTACTTCATTTTATTTTTATTTTGTATTTTTATTTATTTTTTTAAATCCTGAACTTAAGATTTATTATCTTGAATATTATATTAATTAAACTATAGATCATTATGAATATTATATTCATTTTATACATATAAATAAATGGATAATTAGTTCCAAAAAAATATTAAGCAACACTATAGTTTTCAGTCATGATGATAATAATAAATAAATGCATTTTTTGAGCAACAAATTAGCATATAATTTTTTTTTCTGAAAGATCATGTGACACTGAAGACTGGATGGAGTTATGATGATTATTTTAAAACATCAAAATAGAAAATACAATTTTCTTTTTTCAATTATAAGTGAATTTTTTTTTTTTTTTTTATAATAAAAAGCGACTTAATCAGCATAAGAGATACATAAACCCCAAACTTAAGAGCAGACATTTGTACACTCTTAAAAAAAAGGTGCTTCTTGATGGTTTTTTATCTGAAGAATCTGTCTGTTTCACAAAAGCTTCTTTGTGCTGAAATAAGGTTCTTCAGATTATAAAAAAGGTAAGAAAGAGATGGTTCTTTGACTGAACATGAAACCGAAAATGGCATCTCTGTGGAGAAACTATAAGCACTTCTATTTTTAAGGGTGTAGATGTATCCATCATTGATAATGCCGATTCCAGGTTATTGCGTGGATGTGATCTGCACCAGAAGATGTGCAGTTTTTATTCATCAGGAAGAGAAGTCTATTAGGACTCACAGATATAAGGTCTGACAGGTCGATCTGACATGAAGACATGAAGACTTTGACCATCTAGAAAACTGACTCGCTGGCAGATGGATAAAGTGACGTCTGAGATGCTGGGGTCTGATTGTGTTGAAGAGAGAACTGATAACCACAAGGATCCAGAGGAGCACAGGTGTTTCTGGACATAGAGGAGGATACTTCAGGCTATGATGCTTATAATCGTCAGATTAATGGTTCCTCATAAATTTGCATTTCCTATAGATATAGATGCCAGCATCATTGTGCCACAAAGACGAAATAAAACAAAGCTAAAGTGGCTTTAACAAATACAAGCAAAGCTCACTTGAGAAATAAAAGCAGGTCACAGATTTAAGAATAGCAAGAGAATCCCTCATAGACAAAATCAGATGCACTATTTTGGTTGCTGAAATGTACATTAACTATGCCATTTTTTAATTTGTCACTGTGGTAATACCATTTTTCAGGATACCATGGTTTTTTTTTTTTTTTCAAATGAACTGTATTCAGTACCGTGGTACTACCACAGTATCTTTTGTGAGATTCATCTTAGAGCTAAACCTGGTTTTCTTTGACCTGGTAGACTGTAAGTGCCACTAAAAAATAAATATATTTATTACAATATTTTTATTAATTACTAAAAAAAATTGTTTATTTAAACCACATTAAAAATGTAATAAATATTTTTTTTTATTCAATTAAATATATTTATATAAATACATTTTAAATAAACAAATAAGCAGACATTCTAAACATATAAAAGCTTTTTATATAGACAAATAAATAGAGATTTAATTTTGTTTAATTAACTTTAGAAATTTAAACTAAATAAGCTGTGCACATTCAAGCATTACAATGCAATTTGATTGCTTTATTTTATTTTTATTTGTGTTGTACTCCCAGTTCTCCATTGTCTGTTGGCATTTGTTGTACTCTAACGTAGAAAATCTGACAACCAAGTTGATCAAATAATGACAGCTTCCCAATGTAAAACAAAAGAAGCAGAGAACATCTTATTGACATGAAGTGTCTGTGAGTTAGCGATGTGAAGGAGGCTTGACACATCATGTAAAGTTAGAGAATTGGTTTAGAATCGACTTTCACCATAAGCACCGCTGATATCCACTAATTTGGCTCCGGTGACAGCTATGGCTGAGTCACCGTGTCTTTGACGCGTTCTCGCCATGCAGCCCAATTCTGTCAAACATTGTTGAGAACTTGTGTTTTTTCAGTTCTTTGATGCCTGTGGTAGCATTAAGCTGGGCTGCAGAACGCCACTTTGATTTCTTATTAGCAGTTTGCCTCTAACTTTAGCATGCGCACACAAACATCTATATTTTGTCTCGTTAGCAGGGCTTTAAAGCTGATCCGATAATCACATTATATCCCGCTTCTGTAATTTAGACAGTTTGTAATTATAGTTTTCCACGTTACTCTAAAAACCTACCAAACAGTAAATTAGCATTTTGTATCTGTTTATGTGAAAGAGAACGACACAGTTTATGGGCTGAGGAGTGCAAGATCAAAAGCTGCTTTAAACGAAACTGATCAGTCATAATTTATTGCTTAAGATATTCAGTCAGGCACTGCAAACAGCCTCCATCTCGAAGGAAACAAATCTTGTGATCTTGAAATATCTCGCTCTGTTTGACTGGAGGAGTTTCTTCGTTAGAGATTGAGCTAAGTGTGGATGTCTGAAGAAACTGTCTGGTGTCTTCTTTGATCACACTTGTTTGCTGCCTACGATTGTCACCTTTCCTTGCTTTGACAGATTTTAGTACGCTTATTGACTGGTGTTGAGTGATTTTTGCCGGTAGAGCAGGTCGGGAGACTACTTTAAGTATATCAGGTCACAGTTTTATACTGATTAATAAGTATAGTTCCAATGACCTGAAAGCTGCTTTGCACAGTGTCTGTCAAGTGCATAAACGCAAATGTAAATTGTAACGGTAAAAATACGGTAACAACCTGTTAAATGGTTAGTGGTCCATTTTTATTTGATCTTATCAGTGATGTTTATTAGGGTTGTATGCTAGGTTGTTAAATGAATGTTAATTAAATATTTGAGTTTAATGAGTCTCTTTAGTGTTTGTGTGAATGACTCTGAGCTCCTTCTATATATCTTCATATTTAAAAGCTGCTTGTGATGGGCTTTGGTTCATCACCACCTGCTTTTGGTGTTTATCAGTGTATTTCAAAGATACAAAACAGATTACAGTACTTTAATAGGTTGCTGTATTAACATTATATCAGTTAATGAAATTACGGTATTTAACTGTAAACATAACTTAAAACCTAAAATGTTGTTACCATATTTTTTACAGTTATATTTCGGCAAACACAGTTGCTGGTTCTTTTACAGTAAAGTAAGGTTTTCATTTACTGTGTACGTATAGTTAAATACAAACACAAACAGTATATATTTTGGAAATAACTAACTAGCTCCAATGGCCTGAGGATTGTTTTGTGTGATCTAATACTTGTTTAATATTGACTAACAACATTTTTCATTTACATCTTCAGGTGGATAAGTTCCTGTATCACATGCGACTGTCCGATGAGAACCTGATGGATGTGTCCAAGCGCTTCAGGAGAGAGATGGATAAAGGACTGGGCCGAGACACTAACCCGACCGCAACCGTCAAGATGCTGCCCACCTTCGTCCGCTCCACACCGGACGGCACAGGTCAGGAGAATGACCATTTAACATGTAGAGATGATGAATGCATTATCCAAATAATCTAAGACATTCAGGCTTTCAGTCCCAAAAACGCATCTGGACACTTAAGCTGCGTTTAGGGAAAAATAGGATGATTTCAGGTAAAATAGCCCAATTTTCAAAAAGTGTCCCAATTGAGCTGTATTCACTGAATTTCAAGGGCGTTTGATATGAAAAGATTCTAAAGCGACGCCTGCAAACAAATAATGCTAGAGCTTCGCTTCACTTTTCTCTGACATGCAACCAACTGTTCTCAAGCTAATGTGTGTTGTATGCATGAAGTTCTCAAGATCTCACAGATGTCTTGGCAGAAGAAACACTAACATTCAGACCTTGGGTTTGAAAGACTCTAAACTCTACAATATATTTAAAATGCTAATATTGTGAAATTTCCAAAAACTGATGCTCCAGGGTCACGAATATGATGTAAACAAAAACTTTTATTTTGAATGTGACTGAATGCAAGTAATTGTTGCCCAGCACTATTCAAAATACTTTTAAATTCCCAATATTCATCCAAAAAAGATTAACAGAGGGAGTTCACACGATAATCATGTATTGTGAATTTAAAATGTTCGTGTCCAGTGGGATCCTGGCCCCGTGCAGGTCAAGTGAAGGGTGCAGGTGAATTGTTGACAGCATCCTCTGAGGCACAGATTGTTCTGTTCCTAGAAGAGTAGTGTTCCTGTTTGTTGTGAGATGAAGAAATGATTGATCCAGCTCTCCAGGTGTGGTATTATCACTGTGTGTGTGTGTGTGTCGCTGCCCGGTGCTGTGAACGGCGTCCGAGTTCACAAGGGATGAGACACTGTCTCAAGCGGAGTCTGAAAAGGATAACTATACTCTGGTTCCTGGAAGAATGGCAGCACAGAGCAATGCAGTCACGTGGGAGTGAGCCATAAAGCGCTGCTGGGAAGCGATGCTCAGAGATTCATTCTCATCTGAGAGAGCGAGGTGGATGCGTGCCATCGCTGCTCCACTTTGGTTGCTTCTCGCAAAAAAACATTTTTAAATTTACACTAGCACAGTGAAAAAATTATTTCAGCATTTTTAAAGGGGTCATATGATGTTGCTAAAAACAACATTATTTGTGTATTTGGTGTAATGTAATGTTTTTATGTGGTTTAAGGTTAAAGAAACTCATTATTTTCCACACACTGTACATTATCGTTTCTCCTCTAAGCCCCGCCTCCTGAAACGAGTCGATTTGTACAAAGCTCATCTTCTAAAAAAGTGAGGTGTTCTCTGATTGGCCAGCTATCCAGTGCTCGGTGATTGGCCGAATACCTCAAGCGTCTGGTGGAAATGCTCCGCCCCTTACCATAACGTGATGCTGCGTCCCAGCGCTATGACACCAAAACAATAAAACACATTACAAAGCAGTGAGACATAATTACTGATGATCATGACTTAGTTCTGAATAGTAAGCAGCAGCTTGTTTTAATAAGAAGAGCTCACTATCTTAAAGGTTGTGAGTGGTCAGCAGCAGACT
>JAUMHP010000083.1:1445766-1472113 GCA_032361065.1 Enteromius trimaculatus
TTTATTTATTTATATGTGAGATATTAAAACACATACTGAAAAGGCAGCCAAATGTCATTATATACAATTAGAAGTTTTATGGCAATTATTTATCTAAATGTTTATTTAAATGGATAGTTCACCCAAAAATAAAAAATCTTGTCATTAATTACTAAAAAATGTTGAATAAAGTCATTATCTAGAAGTCATTTTCACAGCTTCATAAAATTATGGTTAAACCACTGTCACATGCTCCATTTTATGGCTGTGCTTACTACTCTTCTAGGGCCTTAAATCTGTCAGTTGTGTTGCTGTCTATGCATGGTCAGAAAACACTTGGATTTTAATCAAAAAATCTTAATTTATTTGTGTTCTGAAGAATAACTGAGGTCTTACAGGATTGGAACATCAAGAGGGTAAGTAATTATAATTTTTACCCCTTTAAATTAGGAGCACCTGGAGGTTTTGCAAATTAAAGGCCAACCTGAATAGCTCTGCCGCTTGCTGAGATGTAGGCCTCAACAGTGGTGGTGTAGTCTCCTCCTGCAAACTTCTCCTTCTCTGTTTTCCTGCCCTTGACCACTGGGATGGCCATCAGCTCCTCGTACACTCGAGCATACAGGTTCAGGATCTGCAGAACCTGCACACATGACGGATAAAAGAGGAGGGGGGGCCAGAAACATGGTATAAAAAATTATTCTGGATATGCCCATAAATACAAAGTAAACTGAGTGAGGTGTGATAGATCCCATCTTACCTCCTCTACGGCTTCCTCTTTGGTGGCAAACGCTGTGTGTCCCTCCTGCCAGAGGAACTCTCTGGTCCTCAGGAAGGGCTGGGGGTGTTTGAACTCCCAACGCTGAGAAAAGCAAACAGCGGTGTTAAGACACAGGCCCTTAATTTACATGTGTTTGCAAAAGTGTATGATCAAAGCTAAAACTGACCACGACGTTGCACCACTGGTTGAGTTTGATTGGCAGGTCTCTGTGTGACTGCACCCACTTGGCATAGGCAGGATACATAACTGCACCAATGGAAAAAAAAAGGGATTGAATTTATGAAATAGATAATATAAAGATGATAATCCAGTCCATGTTAGATACAGCTGCAGTTGCTCACCTGTCTCACTCGTAGGACGCACAGCAATGGGCTCCGCCAGCTCAGTCTTTCCTGATCTTGTCACCCAAGCAACCTAAAGACATTTGCAGATAAGACACACATCTGAGTTAATGTTCCACACTGATAAGCCCAAATATTACATTATCCTGTATTATCCACCATAATATCACATCCCGATTATCCTTATATATACACACACACATACATATATGTTTTCCATTCCATTTTTGTATTAGAATTCAAAATGTTATGTATTCCTGTGATGACAAAGCTGAATTTTCAGCATCATTATTCTAGTTTTCAGCATTACAAGATCCTTCAGATTCAAAATTCAGATTTTGAATTCAAATAAAACATTTTTATTATCAATGTTTATTACTGAAACAGTTGTGCTGCTTATTTTATTTGTGAAAATGTGTTATTTTCCATGTCTTTGATGGTGATTTTTAAATCGGCTTATTGCATCCTTTCTAAATAATATTAATGATGAATCTTAGTATTCAAGTTAATTAGTATTAATCTCTTTATTTTAGTACTCTTTATCATTTCATTCCTTCAATTCCAGCTCCTCACCTCAGGAGCAAAATCTGCAATGTGGGTTTTCTCCTTCTCCAGGGCAGCCTGAGATACAAACATGGGGAAGTAGCAGTTCTCCACACCCAGCTTCTTGATCTCCCGGTCAAAGAATTCTTTGATGGCATCCCAGATAGCAAAAGACCAGGGCCTCAACACGTAACAGCCACTGACGTCGTAATACTCGATCATCTCGGCCTTGGTGATCACCTAAAAACAGCAAAAACAATGATCTTTGTAAAAAAAAACAAAAAAACAAAACAGTTCTCCTACAGTTTATGAACAAAGCGTACCTGTGAGTACCAATCTGCCAGGTTTTCCTCTTTCTTTGCCTCTAATCCCAGCCTACATTTGAGAAACACGAAGTGAATGAGTTTACTGTTCCTGCTTGCAAATGCCACATTCATTTTTTTGTTTTGTTTTGTTTAGTGAAGTGTTCCTAAACACAGCTTACGGTCTGAAAAATATATTCAGACAGAACAGACTGTGTTTATGGTTTAGTCTTGGAGGACAAAACCAGTTATGGCAGTACTGAAACAACTGCAAAACTTTCTCAAGTCTCCATTCAAATCCTGTGGAAGCACATGAAGTGTATCTGACAGCTCAGCGTAGTGATTGTCTCTCACCGTGTCTGTTTCTTTGGCCCCTGGCCGTCTCCTGCTCCGCCTGCTCCAGAGTCTTGACTTTGTTGAGGTTTCTCTCCTTTCTGCTTACGTCCTCCTCCACCTCCCTGCTTCTCAGTCTTGTTCTCCCGCTCCTTGCGGCTCTTGTCTTCTCCTCCCGTGTTCCCTGAGGTTCCTGGAGTGGTCACAGGCTTGTACTCCTCTCCAGTGAGGGCTTTATACTGACCCTTCAGTTCAAGCAGAGTCTTCACTGCTTTATCAACTTGCTCCTAAAAACAGATTGGAATCGCATGAGCACAAAAATAAAGCCACATTAATAAGTATAATTTTTCGCAAACAAACCTTTGGAGCTTTCTCTGCTTTAAGCCGTCTAACTTGCTCCCCCTGCTGGGCTATGTCTGCAAACAGTGCTTGAGCCTGAGGGGACGAGCTGGATTGAGGCTGGGAGGAGCTAGATTGGGGTGGGGCAGGGCTAGCTTGTACAGGGGCGGGGCCTGAGGATGGAGGCACGCCTGGTTTGTATTCCTGTCCAGTTTGTTGTTTGTACTCTGCTTTAAGACCCAGCAACTCCTTCACGGCAGCATCTACCTGATCCTGAAAAAATGTGTGCATTTGTTAAATACTACTTATGATTGTTTGAAACTCATTAATATCATAGATATTTTAATTTAGCTACGCCAAACTCAAATGAATTAAAAACCTTGGGTGCCTTTTCGGTTTTCAGTTTCCTCACAAGGTCTCCTTGTTGAGAGACACGATCGTAAATGCTCTTAGAGGAGTCAGACGCAGCAGGGGTGCTGGAGGCAGGCTGAGCTGGAGCTGATGGAGAAACACCAGCGGGGGGAACTCCAGGTTTGTAGTCCAGTCCTGTCACCTGCTTATATTCTGCCTTCAGAACCAAAAGCTGCTTCACTGCTGCATCGATCTGGTCCTGGGGAGGAAAGAATATGATATGATGCTAGTTTTATTCAAAGAAAACAGTAAAATGCTGATTAAGTGACTTTCAGAGCAGTTCTAGAGACCAACATTATGCGTTTATGTGCTCAAATATTGATGGCTGAAAGCACTGTGAGCATCAAGGATGCTTTAGGATGCGTGTAGTAAGCAAAAGCACTCTACTACGTCATTAACTCAGAGACATGCAAACCCTGCACGGTTCAGATTTAAATATCATTTTTGCTGCTTTATATTTACAGACACTAGTCCATATCACATTTTCATTTAAGTGTACTGACCAGTTTTTTTTATTTATACATCCAAAGTTTAGGAAATTCCGTGACATTCCATGTTAATACAAAAAATCCAATATTTATGCCTGAATTCTGCGGTTCAGTCCACATTTCCTGCATCATGGAAGTCACAGGGCCATATATAATACACTGTTTTTTGTCAACAGAAAAGCAATGTAACTATGTTCTCACTTTTGGAGCTTTCTCTGCTTTTAGCTTTCTGACCAACTCCCCTTGATCGGACACATGCCCATATATGGCAGCAGGGGAGGAGTCAGATGATGGAGCGGGCTGTGGGGGGGATGCCATGCCTGGTTTGTAGTCCTGACCAGTGAGCTGTTTAAACTCAGCTTTGAGTGCCAAGAGCTGTTTCACTGCAGCATCTACTTGCTCCTGTAAATGAGGAAGACATGATGAATAATTACTTCATTATTTACCACAGTTAATCCACTAACAGACACTCCCCCAGTTTCACAGACAAGGCTTCAGCTAGTCCCAGACTAAATTGCATGTTTGAGCTGTCTCAGATGAAAATATCTTGCTCTGACATATCTTAAATCATGTCAGTGTCATTGTTCATTTTTGAAAAAGTTGCTTAAATATCTTAATTTAACTAATGCCTAGTCCTGGCTTAAGCTAAGCCCTGTTTGTGAAACCGGGCCAAGAGAAAGCTGCCTAGTTTCAAAGTTACCTTTGTGTGACACTCAAGGCATCGGTAGATGTAACTAAAACACCAAGCCCCGCTCCATGACTGACAAAAATAACAGTGTGCGCGAGCAGGTGAGCGATGATTGAGTGCTGGAATGATCGGATGACATATCAAGCGCACAAGGGTTTGAAATGATGTCCCGTTTCTTTTCGTTTTCCTCTCGTGGAAATTATTTACTGCGCTCGCCAGCATCAGTGGTGCACTCGTTTATTAATGGCATAGATTTGCCGCCATAGATTATAGGGGTGTCAAAATGAATCATTTTTACGATGCATCGCGATGCAGACGAGGACGATTTGGTATCGGTTCAGAAATAGACCATAACCTGTTGTAACATACTGACGCTTTTCTGATGTCATTTGCCACATCTCGAGTGCGAGTAATTAAAAATGTTCCAGCTACTTCAAAAGTCGACATCTGGGCACATTTCGGCTTTTATGAACACAGCTACTGTCTCAGGTTGTCGATGAATGGCAGGTATAGTGCTTGTGACAGCTAATGCGTTGAACGTGATCGCTGCAGCTCAATTCGGAACATTCCCTCACGTTAAATGCTTCGCACATACAGTGAATCTGGCATCGCAGCGCACGCTTTAAGTTTGTGTCTGTTAAAAAAAATTATATACATAATTAATAATTAGAATTAAAATTGAGTATGCAGTGCATCGTCAATGCATCATGATGCATCGAGATATTGTATTGAACCGAATGGATGATATAATCGTTATCGAACTGAACTGTGAGACCAGTGTAGGTTCACACCTCTAATAGATTAGGTGTGTTTTTCACAAGCTAGTTGCAGCTGCTGCGGCAGGGTGGAGGATCGCGATGATGTCTGCGATGGCATTGTCTATCGACCAAACCGTAATTTAAATGGGGAAACATCAAATTCTTCCAAACTGTTCACTAAGTTTATGATTATATTTCAAATTTGAAATCTCCAATTAAATCTGACAACAACTGTGTAATATTTTGTTCAAATAACATTATAAAAAGCTAATTTCTCAGTGCTTATGCACATTCCTAAGCACACGTCTCAGACGATTTCTACAGCAACTGGAACTAACAGCAGATTCCATAGATGCCTCATTAGCTATGGGCAGCAGTATGTACGCTGTCCGCAATATTGTAGCTGTCTTGACTACAGATGAGCGATTGGCTATTGAAGGCGGGGCTTCCTGCGATTGATCAGCCAAGTTAAGCGTTGTATTTTTCCATGTTCAAAACTATAATTGACGTGGGTGTTCGATAGTACCCTATAATATTGTCTTTGGTGACACTACACAAAAATATGGTAGACCATTTTCATATTTTGAAAAATATTGGGATCCAAACTATTGCTGGTTCCCACTTATTTCTATAGTATTTAATTAATTTATTTTATGTTAGCCAATGGAGGTCAACAATCTGGTTACCAACATTTTCCATAATACTTTCTACAAAAGAAACAAACTCATACAGCTTTGGAATAACTTGAGAAAGATTCATTTTAGGGTAAACTATCTATTTAACAATATTTCTGAGTAAACTGCAACTGCTGTTTAGGCATGCAGCTTGCTAGAGTATATACAACAGTGAGGAAAAACAGACCTTGGGTGCTTTTTCAGCCTTCAGTTTTCTGACCATCTCGCCCTGCTCAGAGACACGGGTGTATGGACAACCGGTGGAGGCTGGGCTTGGACTTCCGGCTGCAGGGGTGGGGGCGGAGCTCTTCGGTGCTGGGGCAGATGAAGGTGGAGCCATGCCAGGTTTGTACTCCTGTCCGGTCAGTTGTTTAAACTCAGATTTCAAGGCCAAGAGCTGCTTTACAGCGGCGTCCACTTGCTCTTTAGAGGCCTTGTCAGTTTTGAGCTGCCGGACCAAGTCTCCCTGAGCCACAATACTGGAGAACAGGGCAGAAGAGTCTGCTGGTGCAGGGCTGGAGACAGGAGCCTGTTTGGCTTTGCTCAGAGGAACAGACTCTGCCTTCACCTGTGCAATATAAAGAGCGTGATCCTTTTCTTCAACATTTGAAAAGAAAGTAATTAAGAGAGCAAATAGATGAACCAATTTTTGTGCTCACAGGTTTAGCAGCTGTTTGGCTCTTGCTCTTGTCCTTGGAGCCAGCAGTGGGCATCTCTTTTGTGTGTCCGTCTGGGATGTAGAGCAGGACACAGGGACTCTCCTTGCAGCTATGAGGGCTGAACAAAGTGAGCAAATTACAAACGGAGCATAATAACACAAAGTCTATTATTCATAAGACTTAGTGCTGAATGGATAAGAGGTGTAACCTGATTGGCTCATAAGGCTGATCACAGATATAGAAACCCCGTCTCTGCAGCTGTATGATGTCACCTTTCTTCAAGTCCTTCAGGCAAGGGTCTCCTAACATCTTCTCCTCTATCTGGAAGTAAAACAATGTTTTGATAAAAAAAAAAGTGACAGAAAAGAATGTTAGCAAGTATTTAGATTGCAACTAATTGTTCTTTTGAGCCCTCTACTCAGAGAGTCCTAAAATTATATTGTAAATGAAATGTAAAAATGTAAATGTAAAAATGTACAAATAGTTTCCACAAATCTATCGAGTGCCACACCTTCTTATAACATTGCCAATACATTTTCTTGAGCACCAAATCAGTATATTAGAATTATTTCAGAAGGATCATGTGACACTGTTTTTGATTGTTTTAACTGTATTTTGACCAAATAAATGTAGCATAAGAAACTTCTGAATGGAATTTTATTTTTGCACCTTCTGGTGTAATGTTTTGCCAAACATAGACATTGTGCAAATCAAGTGTGTTCAACACATGCATTACATTAGATTTTTTTTTTGTGCATAATAAATATATAAAATAAAATAAAAATTGATTGTGCTCACACCAAGAAAAAAAAAATGTAGTGCATGTGTTACCATAGAAATACAGACAACACTCAACAGACTTGAGCACCACACCTTGCTGTTCTTGTTGATGTAGGCCTTGAAATCATCATCCTTGCCCAAAACCGGTTTGGTAATGAGGTGCTGGTAGTTAACGGAGACAGTGGGCACGAATGGAGCACGACTGGATTCAGCGAGCCAGGTGATCTTAGTGGTCTTCTTATAATCAGTATTCTCCAGGTTCAGACGACCATCCAGAGAAGTGATTGCACCACTGGCATCCCTAAAGACACCAAGACAAAATTCAGTTTTTTTTTATTATATATATATACATTTGACAATAAAACTGCTAAAATGACAGTAAAGACATTTACAATGATACAAAAAAACAAAAAAAAAAAACAAAACCTTTCTTAATGGCTGCTAAAGCTAAATCTTTGCCATCACAAGGATAAATACATTTTAAAATACATATATACACATATATATATATATATATATATATATATATATACACACACACATATATATATACACACATACACACATACACACACACACACACATGTATATACATATATATACACATACATACATACATAAAAATATTATATATTTTATATACAACATATTATTTATATTCCCATACAGCATATTCTTTATATACTGTACACACACACATATGGGGATTAAGTAGACTTTTGAATAGAATGAAAAAATATGTAAAAATTCTACAGTAAAAAGCTGAAACGATTATCTGTTGCCGTATCATTAGATACATTAAATTAGGCCTATATTCTACTAAACTACTAATACATTTAATTTTACAACTAAATTGGCAACTTTAAGGTTTTAGAAATGTAAAAAATAAATCAAATCTAAAATCTATAATATTGTCAATAAGTAAAATATTGTATCTGCATGACATAATAGCAATAAATAACATTTTTGCTTCTTTTCTGTTATCGGTTGAAATGCATGGGCTTATATCTGAAATAAAGGGTTAAAGGAAAAAAAAGTTATGGACTGAAACATACTTAAAATGGTGACTGACAGATGAATAGATAATAAAAATAACTTATTTAAATAATATCTTTTCAATTTCACTAATAGTTGAAATGTATGTAAAATAAATGGTTTATTAAGAAATATAAAGTTACAAATTTTCAGGTATTAAAATGCTTAATGGACAGACATATAGATAGACAGATAGATGGATACTGTATGTGTCTGGGATTATGATTAAAGCAGTTGAAGCAGCAGGAAGCGAAACAATGAGGCTCGGATAATCCTGTATATTCTGTTTTCAGATTCAATGGATTACGGTCGTCTCTGCATTTTAACACTTGAATGTCTCTGTCTGCATCCTCAGCTTAAAACGCTCCATCACGTAATATATACTGTTTAGAGATAATCATCTTGCCATTGCCAAAGCCGAAGGATTAACCTAAATTAAAAGAAAAGGGTATTTCAAAGTGCATCTAAACCTTTTCCTTTTCTCCATACTTCTTTAGCTCTTCTATTCTTCATTTTAAGGAGTGCTCTGGTCCTTATGGAGTAGTGAAGGGACTGCAGCAGATCTGAACGAGGAGGGGCCTTTCTAGAACATTTAGAGCAACTTCGGTGGAGACGATGGAGGCTTTCATACCTCTCAAACTAAACATGTACAACTGCAGTTGTGACACTCAATTATGGGCAGTGCTTCCTCTGGTGTAATCATAATGGAAATCTTCATTATACTTCTGAGTGGCACAGGCTACTTAAATAAAAGCCTCTTGCCCCAGAGGCCCCTCAGATTCAGGAATGAAAGCCTTGAGTGCGGCGCTGGGAATGGAAGAGGCATAGATATCATTTAGAATCTGTTTGGATGAGGATTTACTCTGGGAGGCGAATCGAATGGATAATGGACACCAGTCCACAGCAGGACTCAGGAGACCACATAGAGAGCGATCTAAAAACCCTTCACATCATAACAGAAACAGTCTCCATCGTGCAGAGCTACATGGGCATTTTAAAGGTTAATCTGACGCAGTAAGAAGGTTCGATTTGCATTTCTGTACCGTGACATGTTTCAATCGATTATTGGCTGGGGATATTTATGTATTTATGGAGATCACACACAAAGAGTAGCAGTAGTAGAGTCCTATGACTCCCACGATGTGGAAAACAAAGACATAAACGCTGAAATTTGCAAATCAAAAGTAGGCCTGCACGTCAAATCGCAACATGGATTAATGTCTTTGAATATTAAAGCACACTCAAAACATACTATTGAAAGAGTCTTAATGTTCTTAAAATAACTAATTGTTAATGTATTATGTCTTTATTTGATTCACAACAAACCGTAAATCTAGAAATATTAGAAGAAAACACAGAATATAAACAAACCAAAAAAAAAACATTTCACGAGTCTTGCTATTATAAAAACTGCAATAAGATAAATTGTTTAAAAAAAAATGTTAAAACATGGAACATAGGTTTAAAAAAAATCATAAAGTAAAAAATGTAATCTATTAATAAATTCCTATTAATTTGTATACAATTCTTGATTTCAATTGATTAAAAATAATTTTTGATCACTATATTTTCATTTGAGGTCAAAGCAAAAGTAAATTTTTTTATAAATATACAATTTTTAAGATAATATTTAATCTTGGCTGTGAGGTTGGGGCAAAAGTAAAATAAAAAAAAATAAAAGAATTGATCTCTAAAATTTTATTTAACCATCAAAAAACAGAACAGACATCACCAAAAGAATTTGGGAATAATATCCTCTGCACTATTGCATATTACATAAGGTTTTATAAATATTATAATATTGTATTTCTGCAAGCTTTGGCAATATTTTATTTTGATATAAACCTAAATAAACAAATTTTGATTAATAAAATGATTAAATAAATAGCATTTAATATTACATAGCTACTACAGAACGAAACAACCTTGTTGCTTGCATCACTTTAAAGGATTTACAAACCTTACCAGGATTTATTTGTGAAGGTTCTGTCCTTTCAAGGACAGTTTGTAGTTATTTTTTCTCAATTCAGATTAGGACATGGAAGAGGGGGAGTCTCATTGATACTGAACCTTGAGCAGATGCTGCCTTTTGAGTGAAACACCTTTCAGCACTCCCCTGAAATACAGAATCACTTTTTGAGTGAGAGTCGACTTTGTCTCTATTCACAGTTTCTGCTTCAGCAAGGTTGTATTAGTCATGTGGAACAAGCACAGCTTGGAATATAGCACACAAAGCAGACAAATGTGGAAACTAGGCCAGGACAAAGAGGTAAGGTGTACACTCATTAGAACGGGGGCCAGAGGTCCAATCCCCAAAGCTACAAGTATAGATATATTACTACTGCTCGTGTGCTCTAATTTAGACCCAGACCACCGTGATAAAAACATGCACAGTCATGAGCGCACACACGGTTACTCATTCTTCAGATGAATGCTTAGAAATATGCATATGCAAAGTCAGTAGATAAAGATCGAAGAATCACTGAAGATGTGTGATGAAGACAGAGCCACAGAGGTGCGATTTGTGACACGATGCACTTTGCTCTTAAAATATAGAATTAATAGAATTTACAGAAAAATAAAATATTTAGGACTAATAGAGTTGGGGGGTTTTTGTCTAAAAATATCCTACTATATGCACATCACATTATAATCCATATCAGCTCTACATACTGAAAGATTTTTATCTTGGCTGTAAAACTGGAGGCATCTGTAATATATATATATAATAATAAAAAATAAAAAAATACATAATTACCATTACTTAGACAAAGTACTGTGTTGAATGCATCAGCAAAAAAATATTGTAGTAAAATAAGTTTCAAATAACGTAAATCCTACTTAGTCTTTAGACATTATTTCTGACATATATACATACATACATATATACACATATTATATACATACATACATACATATATACACATATTATATACATACATATATACATACACACATATATATATATAGTGCAGTCAAACGATTTATCACATTCAAAATATTAATACGTTTTTGTTTACATTATATACATATATGTGCTGTTTATTTATTATGCATACTGTATATAAATACTCACATATAGTACATATTTAATTTTTTCCCCATATTTATAAATTTGATATTATATAAATATGTGTAATACTGTACTTCAGCAAAATATTTATATATATATATATTTATATTTATATATATACACACACACACAATTATACACAGTATACACATATTATGCAAACAAAAACTTTTATTTTGGATGCTATTCATTACAATTAACTGTTTGACAGCACTAGTAAATACACTATAATAGCGTTTTCTAATAGGGTAGATAAAGAGTTTTTTGACAGTTTTTTTTTTATATACCAAGAGATGTCAAGTAGGTTTACAGTAGTCTGTGAGTTAAGAAAGGAAAGTATACAATCAATTAATTAAAAAAATAAAGCAATCATAATAACATTAAAATATAGACTAGCCCTTTAAAAACCTGTTCTGGATAAACAAGGTTTATTATATAGGCTTTTAAAAGGCTTACAGGCTTATACAGATTTAATAAATACTTAAAATATATAATGCAAACATTAAAATTATGAAATAACGGATTTATTATCATTTGAAAAATACTAAAAATCCCATATAATGATAATCATAAATGTATGATAAGGAATTAATTTTTTTACTTGAAGTCAGATAAACTGCTAAATAAATCCAGAGCGACCGCAACATTTCCATACTGACTCCCAGGAGTGATGTGGATAGGCTAGCCATGTCCGTCGTCTGACTCTATTTACCTGCAGCCCAAAGAGAAACGCTGCCAGGTTCAGCTACAGTTCAGGGAGAGAGCCAACACGCTCAGTTCTGGATGACAGGCCTGGAATTGACTTGCACTAGTGCACAGCGGGAAGATGATAGCAGAGCTATTGCAGGCCTCGCTATAAGCTAATCTAGAGCAATTAAATGAAAACAATGAGAAAATAACACACAGTGCAGCTTCAATATATAGTTGCTCAGCACTGCAGAATTAGATGGAGAGGAGGAAATACAGATCAACCACCGAAGGATATAAAGAAGCTATGCAAGCCCGTTTCTGCCACTACTCCCAATTACGTGAAAAAAGTCTGAATTGCATGATATAAACTTGCAATTCTGAATTATAATGTCAGAGTTGTGACTTTATATCTTGGAAATCACAATTTTAACAATTTAACAATTGTAACTTCATCTCACAATGACGACATTATACCTCGCCATTGTGACTATAACTTGCAATTTTGACTTTATACAGTAATTGCAATTCTAACTTAACTCACAATTTTGAATTTATAACTCGCAATTCTGAGAATAAAATTTAGAATTGTAAGATAAAAAGTCACAATAACCTTTTTGTATGTTTTATTCAGTGGCAGAAACAAGCTTCCAGGAAGCTGAATTCCATCATGGCTTTAATACAGTATGTTACCGTTGCTGAAGGGTTGCTGCAGATTTCTGGCGTCTAACTGATGCAGAGACACACTTTCAAAGGGAATGAATGCTGATGAGAACTTGTTTTAGTCGTTGGGTTTAGGTAAACAGCGAGTATCTGGCACAGCATGTAGAGGCCTAATTAAGCCTCGCTTATTCACTGGCCAACGCTGAAATCACCAAGCCGCTCATTACACATGCAAAGCATCTAAGACAGAGCGGGTTGCAAAGAGAATTTCGCGATCACTAATGCATAATCTGAAAGCCAGGAGGTTTCGAGGGATACGGATGCCTCGGACAGCTGTGGTAATTCCTTCTGCCTGGCACTGAGCTCGCTGCCAAAGCGGTGATGAATTCATTGAATGCTTGAATAAGTTCAGATATGAAAGGAACCGCCTGAGAAGTTCTGGCAACTTTTCATCCTGCGCCCGAAACCCAGCTCAGATCTTTCAGTTCGCGTGGAACCCTGCCCGATTTTTGAAGATTCATGCACAAAGTGCGCTGGCACAACGTCGTCCGTAATCTCGGGACAGAGAGCGCTGTGAGGGCTTTCCAAGAAAGACACATCTCCACACGCCATGCCGAGATACGGCCGCACGGAAGGGTAATTTAAAAACAAGTGCGATAGCAAAACAACAGAGGGTTCAAATAACCTCAAACACCTTCAACAAATGATAATCAACAATGACAACAGAAGGGAGAGGACGGATTGTGTTTCACAACAACAGCTTGTAATCAAGTCTTTATTTATATAGCGCTTTTAATGATACAGATTGTGTCAAAGCAGCTTTGCATTATTAAATAGGGAAATAGTGTGTCAATAATGCAAAAGGACAATAGTAAACACTTTATTTTCAGTTAAAGCCAGTTCATGGTTGAATTCAGCGATGCTTAATTGCAACATAAAACTGGCTAAAACCACATCTCTTTCATCTTTATTTGACCCCCTAACTCTAGCACTCCATTCCAATTCTATTCTTACAAATGGTTTTGCCATTGCACTATTAATGTATTGCTTGTGTTCTTAAAAAAAGGCTTTTCTAATCGGTTTGTATTGTTATATTGTATTTATTATGCAATTAACAAAAGGAAAAAAAAAAAAGTAAAGAAAAAAAAAAAAAGGCCTCCAACACTAGCTTACTCAATTCTTTTTCTATTCTGTCTGTTATATATATATCTTTTGTAAGTGGCTTTGGATAAAGTTGTCTACTAAAGGACTAAATGTAAATAATGCAATTACGAGGCAGGGAAACGTGCGAGTTCATGTGCGAAGATTTATTCAGTCTCATGGTCAAAACAGACAATCACCGGCTGACAGGAACAATGCTGAGACAGGAGAGTAAACTTAAATCCAAAGCAATGGTCAAATACCGTGATATCAGAGTCCGGGGGAGTAGGCAAGGCGAAGGTCTGTAGGGAAGCAGAAGTCGGCAACGAGGAATCCAGAATACAAGACAACGAAACACGAAAGAATACCAGGAACTAGGAGACGATGTAATGAACCGTGACTAGACAGACAAACAGACCGGTATTTATACAGGTGGTACTGATTGGATGATTGAACCAAACTAGCAACAGCTGTGGGGGAGAGGTGCATGCTGGGAAATGGAGTCTGGGAATGAAAACAGACACACAACACATAGAGTACATAGAAAGCTGGAGTCACACACAGTCTTTAGCTGGCAGCTCCAGCTGGGCGTGACATAAACACTCATTTTGTTAAAGGCGGTTCATTTTTAATTTCATATTCAATAGCAGCATAAAATCATCGCATGTAACAGGGTTCATCATCTGTTTGAATACATGCAATTTGTAACTAAGTGCATGATTTTTACGGTACATTTCTATCACCACTAATAACCTACTCCTGAATCAAATGTAAAAAAACTTAGCATTTCCTGTAAAGCTGCTTTGCAAAGATTTGTATTGTGAAAACACTAAACAAATAAACTTGAAACGAAAGGAATTGCATCATCCAGCTCAGTTCAGTTTAAATAGTATCTGTGCAGTTGAGTCAATTAAGTGTCCACAAGAAACCAAAACTCTATCGGTGACAGAAATGGAGAAAAACGTTGAGTTAACACCTTAAATGCACCCATAAAAAGCATTTTCACTGAAAGCTGAAGCTAAGGGCCAATTTCCCAAGATGCCATCCGATACTCCGTCTTCTTTATCAACACTGATTGTCAAATAATAGTTAAATGAGTATGTTAATAATGCATAAGACAATAGTAAACACTCAGTTTTGAGTTAAAGGCAGATCATCACTGAATTCAGTAATGCAATCATGTTTAATTGCATTTAATCATTCTAACTAACTACAGGATTTTTACTGTATATTTCTACCACCAATAACCTACTCCTAAATGTAATTTGGAAACTTAAAATATTCTGTAAAGCTGCTTTGCAACAATCTGAATTGTGCAACACTATAGCGCTATACAAATAAACATGCATTGAATTTAATTGCATCATCCAGCTCGGTTCAGTTTAAATAGTTCCTGCCTGTGCAATCAAATCGATGATATCACTGGAAATGAAGTGTCCTCATGGAACCAAAACTCCATCTGTGACAGATACAGGGAAAAAAGTTGAGTTAACGCACAAAAAAAAAACATGAAAAAGCCTTTTCACTGAAAACCGAAGCTAAGGGCCAATATCCCAAGATGCCATCCGATATACAGCGTCTTTTTTTGTCCTCTGAGCTGCAGCGATGTTTGGAGTGTAGAAAAAATAACGTGATGGATTGCAAAGCATCTACAGTCGCCAGCCAACAGCATCTAATCATGTCCGGGCTACGAGACCCTTTAATGAGGTCCTTGGATCAAATGAGGACAAACTACTCAATCTCAGCTCTTAAAGGTGAAATGACTCATGTTTTTTGGCACAGGCATTAACAAAGTGAACCGCAAAACTAGTGACGGGTTCATTTCCTACCATCTGCCATTGGTTGGTCGAACAGACACGGACAGCCTCATCAGGATACTGCAACAAACATATCAACATTTCGATAGTGTCTCAGTGTTTACTCTTTATTGCTTATACTTGATACTCCATATTAAGCTGGGATAGGACAAAGCATTTTAATATCCCGAACACACATTATCTATAGTCAATCATACCGCAATAACATCTAAGACAGTGAGTGGACTGCTAAAGAACATAACATTTACTGAGGGTGAATTTAAAACAAATTTAAAAGGCAATCTAGGCTAATTAAGAGATTTTTAAATGGAGCATAAAACCATTCATAAGGGTACATTTTTTGAAAATAATGTGTGGTTTGTTACGATATTTGGCCGAGATATAACCACTTGAAAATCTGGGATCTGAAGGTGCAAAAATAAATCTAAATATTTAGAAAATCACCTTTAAAGGTGTCCAAATGAAGTTTTTAGCCATGCATACAGTATTACTAAACAAAAAATAGGAAATGTAGAAAATCTCTTCAGAAACATGATGTTTACTTAATATAGTAATGATTTTTGACATAAAAGAAAAATTGTAAACTTTGACCCATACAATGTATTGTTGGCTACTGCTACAAACATACCTGTGCTGCTGATGACTGCTGCTGTGCTCCAGGGGAACGTTTGTTTCTTATCATCAAATGTAACCCTAACTAATTTTTTGTGTTGATCCGAGCCATATTCTTGTTCAGATTACACAACAGTCTCGTGATCCTGTCCTGAGCTTGAAACCCAAAGTTTTTAGGCCTATTATTACGCAAGTCTAAAAGGAAGTGATGAACCCCAACTGGATTATTACTGGTTCTGTTTAACAGATCTAACAGACTTAACCTCTCTCCTGCCATCTTGACATACAGCACCTGTGAATCACCCTGGTGAATCTATAGAGAGATGTAACAAGGAGACGAAAACAGTGTATTTATTTATCTTGCTCCTTCCTGCCCTTTCTCATTAACCCCACGAGACATCTTGATGAATGGCTCTGTAGCCTTTCACAGGTGTCCAATTTGCTCTCTGTTTTCGCAGCAGCAGCATTTTGAAGTGTCATTTCGGATTAGTTCATCACTCATTTATGCACCGAAAGCCCAGACTCATACTCCATCAGCGCGCGCAATTAATAAAGCGCAAGAGAAGCGTTCAGTCTACAGCACGTTTAGAATATACAATTAACAGTTATAGCGTGGCCAATGAACCGTGCGAGACGTTATGAGCAGTGAAATGAAATGGTGAAGCTTGGAGTTGCGTACAGATGCATCTTCACGAGTTTTTATCACTACATTGGCTGTCTGACAGGAACCCAGGTCTCCCAAAATGACGAGCTGTCACTCGGCATTACATAAGCGCTTGAAGTGAAGTGATTTTTTCACGCGGGTGCGCAGGAAGGGTTCTGATATATTTGAGACGTGGGTGGTATTTTTCAATATTGGCAGAAAGTACCGAAACTCATTAACATCCGAGAAAGGCATTAAAAGATGTCGGAAGGAGATGAGTTACACACTTCTCTGTGGCTCCAGCAGGAAATTACATGCCGGCGCAACACAATTTCTCGTGAGTGGCACATCCATCGGATGCTTTTTTTATATAAAAAAGAGGAGATTTTTACTTTAAAGCCACTTTCGCTGCATAAATGCTTAAATAAACTTACAAATGCGCAGCTGGGTGGCCGCTCCGGGACGATTCAGAGAAGAAAGCCTAGAATTAAGAGGCTCAAAGGGGAAGAATGTGTTTAGAATTCATTTGCACAATTACAAATTGATGAGAGCGCGTTAATTCCATCTGATAATGTTTAATTAGATTTGAATATGCAGGGACGCTGTTAAATATTGTACAGGGGTGCAGTCATTCATTCCCAGATAAAAACACAAATCCGTGCCATTTCTCGCTTGGGATGGATAATTCGCTCGTCGCGGAGAATGAAGAGACGTGTTACAGAATGCGCGTGCTCGACGCTAAGGGTATCGCGTCGCGCTATGCAAATGCGTCTTGTGGGACGTAACTAGGAAAGTTGTGAGCACATTTGGACTGTGTGTTGGAGACTTACTGGGCTGAATCCCCTCTGGCTGCTCCACAGTGAAAAGTGCTGAGGGAGGCATGTTGGCTAGACTCAAGGGACTCTAGCGGCTCTCTGTTCCTCCCTAGCCAGGCTGTCTCTGGCTGTCTGCTCGCTTTAATGAGCGCACACATACACACACGAGCAGTTGCCTCACATCACAGCGCTCTGATGATAACATGAGCCATTAGAATTCAGCGAAGCCCGTAAGTTCTATTAGAAACTTCAAAGAGGAAGCGTTCATGTTCCAGAACTCTCCCCGTGTTCTGAGATAGAGGCACCATTGATGTCACACGAGATGAAATCTCACCTGTGAACCTGGGTAAAAATGTTAAAGTAAATGAAAATTTAAATTCAGTAACCGTGCGATAATGTTTATTCCTCCTATAGTTAGTCGTTTCTTGCACTTGCTATTCTCTATCATTAGAATTCGTCATGGCAATGTGAACAAATAATGAATCGATGAATTAAATTATCTAGTTCACAAACTGGTTTGAAAGATTTGATAATAATCCAAATATCCCTGATCAGCTCTGTGCCAGTTCAAAGTTCAACAAACTGGCTTTACTGATATGCTTCAGGTTCCTCTGTTGAGTAGTCATTTGTTAACAATTATAAAATACACACACACACACACACACACACACACACACACACACACACATAAGGAAATATATATCTTTATTATTTCCAGTCAGGATTTAGACCGTATCATAGTACTCAGACCGCTTTGATTAGATTTACAAATGACCTGCTTCTATCATCTGATCATGGTTGTATCTCATTATTAGTGCTATTGGATCTCAGCGCTGCGTTAGACACTATTGACCACTAGCTTAATATTGAACTGGAAATTAGGTGCTGGGCGTCCAGCCAGAGGAGAACTGGACCCAATTAAGCCTGGTTCTACCAAGGTTTTTCCTCCATTCTCTCATGGATGGGGTTTTGGTTCTCCTCTGGCTTGCTTAGTTGGGGACACCTGATTTCCAGTGATTATCATGGTCTTGACTACAGAGACCGTCTCTGCATTTGATAAATAAATCGTTTAATCTCATCATTATACATAACCATCACTCTGTTCTTCTATTTGATAATGTTCAGTGCTTTGCTACAATATGTATTGTTAAAATCGCTATAGAAATAAAATTGATTGATTGATAGGGGCTCAAACACAACTAATAAAAAAGCTTTAAACTTTCACAGATGTTCCAAAACGAAACAAGATGCCTTAAGAGTAAAAACTTTTGAACAGGATGAATATGTTTTTCTTATTTTGTTGAAATTTATTTTTTTCCATTGATATAGCAAATATAT
The DNA here is from genome assembly GCA_032361065.1 of Enteromius trimaculatus. NCBI lineage: Eukaryota > Metazoa > Chordata > Actinopteri > Cypriniformes > Cyprinidae > Enteromius > Enteromius trimaculatus. Next base: position 1,464,663 of record JAUMHP010000083.1, read on the forward strand.
TTGCAGAACTAGTACAGTACTAAATAAAAAAATAATAATAATAATAATATGCATTTTGCATAATCTCTCTTAGGTAGGTTACCCAAGAACTTTAAATTTACCGTTTCCTGAAGACTGTGAATTCAAACGAACTGCACTTTTTACATACAGTATATGTTCAGGATGGATCCATTGTTCTTTGGAGGTGCATCTTTTCAGTGAATCAGTTGATCCAGCTCACAAAACTGGTGTAAATGATTTACTCATGAATCAAAATTATCTGCTTTTAAAATTCAGCTCATTAATGCAATGATCCAGATTAAATAGCAAGTTAAATTTCATGTGTCCATCATACATGGCTTGAGAAGACTCGGATAGTGCACAAGCCAAAAAGCTTTTATCATGCTTTTGGGGTTTTTTGAAGCTTGAAAGCTTCATGCACCATTCATTATAAATGCATGAAAATGTTCGGCTTTCGTGTTCAGATCAGAAAGTAAGTCATGCAGGTTTTGAACAAGAGTAATGACAGAAGTTTTATTTTACTGTGAACTAATCATTGCAATATTCAGTACATTTTTTTTTTCCCTTGAGCTGATCAAACGTTGGCCTGGTCGGACATCCAAATTATGCTAAAGCTGACATTTGCCTCAAGTCCCCTCTATAAAAAATACAGAGGTCTGGCTTTATTGCTTAGTAACAAGACTGATATGAACCAATTACACTCACCTCTAAAGTTAGATCTGAGAAATGCATATATTGTGTAGGTGCAAAAGCCCAAGCAACTGACATTTTCCCAGAATATTTCCAGAGATGATAAAACAAACACTCTCGATTTGCAGAAACGGAGGTGCAAATTTTGATAGGACTTTATAAATAGCTTTTCTTCGGCTTTGGTGTTTTACAGTGCATATGAAGATTGCATACAGTATTTTATTTGTACACTCTCAAAAATGAAGGTACAAAAGCTGTCACTGGGGCGGTACCTTTTCAAAAGGGACATGTTTGTACCTAAATGGTCCATATTGGTTCTTTAAAGGTGCATATTAGTACTCAAAGTGTACGTATTTATATCTAATGGGTACGAAAGTGTTGGTACCGCCCCAGTGGCAGCTTTATTTCTCAGAGCGTATGAAATATTACTATTTATGCACAATCACTCTTCTTTAGATCAGCTAGCAACAAGCACTTTGAACAATTGCCATCCCACCCACTGTTCAGAATCAGCTAATTTAATCCAAATCACGGTGCACTCTTATAACGTGTCCGCCTTAATGTGATTTAATCAATTACCCGCCTCATATCTGTTGCCCCAGACACACTTGTGGCTTTTAAGGCAACTGATATCATGTGCTCGGAGCAAACACAATGCAAGCAAATGTGTTTAAAGGATCCCAGCAGATGCCAGTTTTTAATATCACACCAGTTGTTCAAAACATGCATGCTGCTTCTCGAAAAAGCATTTTTTTTGTTGGTGTGGCCCTGGCCTTTGATAACCTCACCAAGTTCGTCAATGCCCACCCTCGCCCTTTCATATCAATACCACTCTGTTCTGCTGTGCTTTCAGGGTCTGCTGGAGTCCATAGGCATGCACGTCGTCCTAAAGGGCAAATTATTCATTTCGGGAAAGTTCAGCCAGTTTTCATCTGTCTGCTAAATACCCATTGGCCTGAGAGTCATTTCTGGCCTCGGCTGCTGGCAAACGTCATTTAGAGAGGCAATGGTTTCGGAGCGGCCCTTTCATTTCAACTGAGCGGAGAAGCAAACATTTATTTTAATTTCGTCGTATGGTGTTCTTCTTAAAGATTCATTTTCGTTTTATTAATCCTCCCATGTGTGATTTTTAGCTGCGGATTTGTGTGGTCTTTAAACGTCCACCTCGGCAGGTCAAAGGAATCTCTGCTGACCTGCTGGAATTAAAAGCGTAATTGATATTCACAAGGCAGAATGGACCTCTATCTTCAATAGCTGCCAGACTATTTGCAATAAACTAACTAGTTGGATTAGAATCTGTTGGCTTTGTGTGCAGTTTCAGTGTCTGCGTGATATGATTTTGCCAGACATGGTCCTGGATTACCATTTTTTGGTTCTTCTTCCTATCAACGCAGCAGTGAGGTGTTATTAATTATAACAATAACAAAAACAACAAAAACTCCAACCATAACCTTAACAAAAAACAACTACAGAATATTATGTATTCTGTTCAATAACTCAAGTTTAACCTTAACCATAAAATTTGACTGGTTGATCCAAGAAAGCAAAAACGAATCACGCTTAATTAAAAATTTATACTGATGGACCCAAAAAAGCATAAGTATAAGCAATATCAATAAATATAATATAAGTAAATATAAAATAAAAATGATTCTATTAGAACTATGGTATATTGCATTATATTATTTTATTATAACAATATGTAATAAAATTAAATAAATTAAATGAAACTGAATTAGAAGAAACTATTAGGTTGTTTAAATGATGTTTAAGCACCAATTCAAGCCTAATGTCTTATTGTAACGGAGCTGATGAGACGCTAAATTTTTATTAAAAGACATTGTCCAAAACACAGGTGAAAACATCAGTGAACAGGTACGGCACAGCCGAGACACAAGAATAATCCAAACTAGGCATGAGCCGACAGCAAACTGAATCCAGGCTTGACAAGAGGGGTTATTCAGAACTATTAGCAGTAGTCCAGGTGAGGTGCAAACAGTGAAAAAACAGCAGGCAAAGGGTTAATCCAAAATACATGGGCAAAAGTCCCTTGAGCAGGCAAGGCGAGATGATAACTAAACTATGAAAATTAGGAAGTGGCTCGGAATGGATTTGTAACGTAGCTAACACTAGGAGATTGCTAAATGCTAGACAATACTCAGCAACTAGATCAGGAAGTGTGTGCACGTTAAATACTGTGTGTGATCTCATTCAGGTGAACGTGTTATTGGTGACAGCTGTGTGATCAGTGCAACGGCTGATGGGAAACGCAGTCCAGGGTGGAATGCAACTGTCTGTGTGATGTGAGAGTGAACATAACGGAGGAGTGACCTGACAACTGACTGAAAGTCCATGGACAGAATTCATGACATTTACAGGCTGATCCAAGACAATACATAAGAATATAGTAATTTATATTATATCATCTCCCTATTTTGTTAAGACAACTGCCATAAATGCATGGCCCTATAGCATGTTAATACATAAAATATTATACATTTTACTCTGAATTGCATACAGTAAATATTTTATCATAGTCTACCTTTGCACTTAATTGCTCTCATCAAAGTTGTCCTAAATAAAAAATAATATCCATTCTTGTCGTAGCACCATTTCGATCCACTTCAAATGCTGACTCCTGTATATTAATATCATAATATATATATTAATTTATCGTATAACATTGAAAATAGGCTATATTATATTAAAATACTAAATAAAATATCAGTTGTATAAAAGAAAAGAAAATAATGACATAAATAATTACACAGGAAATTGGAGAAAATAACAGGTCGACCCAGCTCAATCCTAACCATAACCTTTGTATGAGAGTTTTTATTTTCTGTGGAAAAATCGAATCGCTCCAGATCAACTGTGAATAAGTTGTTCAAACACCAGCAGGTCATAAAGACCCCCCCAACTCATATAATCACATATGCTGTTCTGCTGACTGAAAACACACACACACACACACGGTGCACATTACTCAACCACTTTTCCAGCAGCATGCTTCTGGCGGTCAGAAACAGACAGTACAGTATCGCCGAGTACAGTTCAGCTTTTGTGCGAACATGAATTGTGCATTTATGACTACAGAGCGCCCGCCTCCTGCTACTCCCACTAATAAAAGCAGGATTATTACAAAAACCGTCATGTACGATGGCGACGGCTGTTGACTTTACAGGCTCCCCCTTCAAATACTCTAATAATAAAGTTTCTCCTTCCTCAGAGGAGCAATTTTCAAAAGCGTCAATAAGCGTCTTTCTACTGGGAGGAAAATAAAAGAAGCCCAGAGGAATATTTCCGGTTTTCAACACTTTTTACAAGTTTCCAATGCCGCCAACTTAATTTTTCATGTGCCTTGGCTGATTTAAAGGCCTCTCGCAGCTTATGCCCACTGATCAAAAATTCATCACAGCGTGAGAGAGTTCGAGTCAGACTGTTTGATCTGTGGCCTGTTATGAAAAATACAAACACAACCTTGGAGCACAAAAGCAGTTATGTTGTATGGGTCAAAATTATCCATCTTTCTTTTATGCCAAAAATGATAAGGATATTAAGTAAAGTTCCAAAAAATGTCCAAATGTCATTTTTGATTAGTAATATGAATTGCTAATAGCTTCATTTGGACGATTTTTTGTTATTTTTTTTGCACCATGAGATTTGTTTTACCTTACCAAAAAATGACCATACACAGCTTTATTAACGAGACTGTGTTTGGTTTGAACTCTTTCTTCCATTTTGTATCTAAGAAGCACTTCATCCGGTACTTAGTCTCTTTCAATACAACTTAAGAAAACATGAGTGGAATCTGCATCTCTGGAATTTAGATGCATTGATACAGTGTGATGTATCACAGAGGAAACATGCATTTAACCTGCAGTTATACATGCATAAATAATGCTTTGCTTTAAATGCGTTCATAAATAAAATGCTGACAACTAACATTTTAAATAATACACAAACAAAACAAAACAAAAATAAGTCGACATGTGAAATTAAAACCTCCAGTAGGTGACAGTAACCGACTGATAATGAGTGAGTCATTGTGAATTAACTGATTCATTCAGAAAGAAAGCAATTGACTGTGTTAATGAGTTAATCACTGAATCATTTATTCAACTGATTTGCTCAAAAAGCTGATTCATTCAATACATAAACACCGTTCATTGCTCAGAGACACACACAAAAAAACTTTGCGATCTTTGTTTGGAACCTTTTTATTGGCATAATTGTGTCTAGAATGTAAGAGACTTATTACATTTGTTATCATTGTGATATCTGGAGCAATTGTGACAGTCTTTGATTCATATAGATTAGGTTATCAAATTAAATGATGTAAATAATAGTAGCGTACAGAAGCATTTTTGACATCTACTGTATCAGAAAAAATTTCAGAAGATTAATAAATCGCATGTGTGCAATACTTTCTTGTAGTCTGTGTTCTTCTGACTTTAATTTGTAATGAATATGCTTCAGGAAATGTGTCGAAGTAGAAGCATACATTTTAATTTGAAAATGTAGTGGAGTAAAAGTGAAAGTTGGCTGAAATACAAAAACACAAGTAAAGTACAAAAAGGCTACTATTAGTGTTATTACTTTCGATACATTGCACCTCTTCAAACCATGCAGCAATGGAAAGCTTGTTTATTCAGCTTTCAGATAATGTATACATCTTAATTTTACAAAAACTGACCCTTGTTTTGTGCTCCAGGGACACAAATACTAATTCTGCTGAAAGAAAGAAAGATAAAACAAAAAGCGTTTGTTCTTTATGTCAGAATAAACTGTCGGTTCTGGAAAGTGAACCGTAACGAGATGGCGGGCGTTTTTTGCGGCTGTCTGAAATTTAGGGTCCTGAGGGAAACGAGGGGGGATGGTAGGATGGTGTGTGTGTGTGTGTGGGGGGGGTATGTGGCGCTGCTGCATCAGCGTGTGTGCAGTAATGTGATAGCAGGACTCCGCCACACAAAGAAAACACGCCTCCCCTCTCTGCTCCCCGGGGGTCTGTAGTAATTACTGCACTAAACCTGCCCAACCGGGTGCTGTCTACAGAGGTGCTGTGTTCACTGCAGCTGGCCTGCGCCTCACTCCAGATGTGTTCAGACCGGGCAGGTGAAAGCAGTGACTTCACATTATAAAATGTGGCGAGAAGTCAATACTTTATTTCCATACCGCTGAATTAAGGCCTGTACTGTAGGACTAGCCTGGGTCAGAAAAATTACTACAGTTTTTTTTTAACCACAGGGTTAGTAATATGCATGCTAAAAAGTTACAGTTTTTTAAACTCAGTTAATAAAAATGCATATTAGTCTAAGTTGAATCCAGAAAATAACACAGATTACTCTTGGCTAACTGCTAGTTGGTCAGACTAGCGTCTTAACACGAAGGCTAACTTTAGACCTTTTTTGGTCTGATTGTGTTTTTACAGTGTGCAGACGACTTTGGCTGCGTGTTTGACCAAACTAAGAAATCACACACAAAAAAGAAAGAAAGAAATTATTTTACATTATTGACAATTAATTAAAGTAATTAAGAAGGATAAACTAGTGAATAATATTGTTTCTAATATTATTATTATTTGAGGAATGATTACGTTCAGGGGAAAATGTTTAATTTTCAGTTTTCCTAAATAGCAACTGTGTGAACAAGAAATGAAACGACTAATTGCATTCATTTGTATTGTATTATTTCTTTTATTTGTTCATATAATAAATAGCTTATTGCTTTATACTTATATTTGGTTGTTTATTTTGTATATGTACTCCATTTTAGTGCCAAATTAACAGAATATTATAAATAATAATAATTTCTCTTATCGTCCAAACATATTTTAGCTTTGAGGCAAGGCACACAAATGAAGCGATTAGCTGTTGAGTGATAATGAACAGCAGACATGAGTCCTGGAGACACAAAGGCAGAGCAGATCAGATGTAGTTCCGGTCTCAGACCCCAGTAAAGGCTCATATATCACAAACACACAACAAAACTTTTATTCCACTGAGTCTGAGGAAAGAGGGAGAAAGGAGGAGTGTTACCTAATCTGCTCCATATGGGACATGTTCAGTGTTCAGGTCACATGACTTCACCAGAGGTGGTTTTCTTCTCCTCAATGAAAAAACAAAACAAGAAAACACAGACCAATCAGATCTGCTCGTGAGTAAAGACAACACTGCATTTATAATCGTGTCACAGGGTTTTCTCGCCTTAAAAGAACAGTTCACCCAAAAAGGAAAATTTTGCTCATGTTGTTGTAACCACCAAAGCTATAACTTATTTTTACTCTCATGCTGTGTATGTGCTTTGAACTGGTGTTAAATTGGTGTTTTTATATATCATTTTTGATGTGCTTTTTCCCCATCTATGATTTTTTTTCTGTCTTTTTCTTTTCTCTTTTAAATTCAGGTTTATTTTTATTGTAAAGAACTTTGGATCAGTTACCGTGGTGCTCTATAAATAAAATAGACTTGCCTTGCAGACCCTACTAATATTTTTTTTTTTCCTGCGGAACACAAAAGAAGATATTAGAATGTTTGTAAACAAAAACCTTTCAGTTCCCATTGACTCCCATTTCAGTTCTCATTCACACTATATGGACAAAGTCAATGGGAAACGTCTAGGTTACGAACGTAACCCACGTTCCCTGAAGGAGGGAACGGAGACGTTACATATGGGATCTCGCACGAGAGACCGTTCGTCTTCGAGTCTTTTAGAAAAGGCCAATGAAAATTGGCGTGCAATAATCACAGCCAGGTGCATCT
>JAUMHP010000083.1:1482030-1498311 GCA_032361065.1 Enteromius trimaculatus
CTTTGCCTGTTTGACCACGATTGTTAATAAACTGCTTGCATATGGATCTACCGCCTTCTGAGTCTCTGTCACCACAGCTCCAGCCAAAAGATCAATTAATGCTTAACTCAGAAAAAACTAAAATAAGCAAATTTCTGTTTAGGACAAGAACAATTATCTAAATAGAATGCAGTTTTTGCTTGACTTTTCTGAAAACAAGACATTTTTTGATTTTTATAAAAGACAAAAAAAAAACAGCGTTTTTCCCCTCAGTGTGCAAACTGTACCTTGTTATGCTTTGTAACCTCAGAATGACCCAAAAGAGGTACAAAGACGTTCTAAAGTCTGATTTTGTGATGGCTGTGCTTTTAAATAAAATTGCTTAATTCAAGTGATGAAGGATTTTGAAAGTCTGGAAGTCTTTGAAAGTCTAAATAATTCATTTTGAGTTCTACAGTAAGGTTAACCCAGCCTGGTTTGTTTCAAAAAGATTATCAGTTGAAAACATGCATTAGAAAACTAATCAAATGTAATCAGTTACATTACTCTAATAAACTAATTGAAATAGTTATAGTTTACATATGATAACCTGTAGTCTAACACATCTTCCAATGTAGTAACTTTTACTGTATTTCAAAAGCAAATCCTTAAAAAGGTTCAATGAACTTAAGTACTTTGGTACTTTGCTGTTCTCTTGATGTGTCACCGTGATATTTGCGATTATATTTGACATTTAAAACCCTGATTCTCTGATGTCGGTTTAAGAGCATAATCACTTTAAGTGAAGCGAAATAAATCAATTTAAAACGTCGGCCTGGAAAATGTTTATCCCAGCTTCATTCCTGCTATATTCACGGCGTTTGATCCTGTGCAGGACTCGTCTATCTTGCATTTCTCTTTGTTCATGCTTCTGCGAAACCTGTCATTTCACTTTCTTTCATTTAATACAGAGCTCTCTCTGTGCCTTATCTCAGTGTTTCTACCTCTCCTTCCTCGCTCTCCCTCCGTCACCATCATCAAATATCTGAAGTGGAGAAAAGGCTGTCTGACTTCAAACACGCTCTCCCTATTCTTTATTCTTCTTTGCCCTGTCTCAGCTGCGAGGCACGCTAGGTCCTTCTTTTCTCGAGGAGAGCTTTCTCTCGCTCTGTCTTTCTTGCTTTCTTTCTCTCTCTTTTCATTTGGCTCAGGGAGCATTTGATGTGATCGTAGGCTGTTCTGCTCGTGTCTCCACATAATCTTATTACAGAATGAAAGTGAGAACCTCTGTCTATTATGCATGAAGACCATTTTGCTTGAACCATTTAGCTCGCAGGTACAGTGTGTCCTGCGGATCTCTCAAACAAGACTAAATTATGACCGTGGACGGCATGTAAAGAACCAGTAATTATTTCTTTTTCCGTTTTGGAAGGCTTTGGTTAAACAGCGGAGAGAGCGGTGAACATGTACAGCCTCGTGTCATCTGCCCAGAATGACATTTAAACCTGAGCTCCATTAAAAAGGCTGCAGGGGAGGCGAGAAACCCCACATGACTTACCAATCCTGAAGACCGGTGCTGACCATTCTTCATGGATACATACAAACGGGAAATCCATTTTTCCAGCTTCGAAATACGGCACAAAAACATCATAAACCTAGTCAGTATAACCTGTGTGCAAATGCTGTAAGATAAGTATATATTTACAAGCCAAAGTTCTTTTGATTCAGCTCGCTCACTGGAGAAGGGAACAACAACATCATCTTCAGACTTTTTCCTCACACAAAGACATTGTATGTCCTCTGAAGACTTTGAATATGGCACGCAAGTCATATCTGAGTTATGCTTTAATGCTTAACGCTTAAAAGCCTCAGTTTCTATTCACTGACTATGAAGGGCATACAGTAAACTATTAAAAACATTACGTACAAAAAATATATATTTTTTCTTCTTAACAGCAAGGATAAATAACATTGTGATAGAGCAAGGAAACAAGGAATTAATTAAGCTTAAAAGCCTCAATCAGAAAAGATCCACCTGAATAGTTTCTAACAGAATGAGGATAATCAGGTTTTTTAGGGAGGAAAACAAATCTCTAGGGTACTCACAGACATCAATGCAGCAACAAAGCAGTTTTTGACGTTATGAGTGACAGTAACCCTTGGCAATGCACCAAATCTGATCAGAGTACAACTTAATGCTTACAATTATACCTTAGCTACTGATACAGATGTACACCGCAGTAGTGGGAATGCCTTCCGGCAGCTCAGAGTCAGTGTGAACACGCCTTTCGATGGATGAAGATAGAGAGATGTTACCCCTCAGAGAGCCTGCAGAGTTCTGGACTGATGCAACATCGTAAACTTTAGTGACATAGAGATGCGGTCACCTCAGAAGACCTGCTCCGAGATCTGAGTGAGGAGGTGTGAGAAAACTTTTGCGCAGAGGCCGCGAGATGGTTTTTAAGAGCCGTCTGGTCCACCTCTACTGCTGGAGGCAGAGAGAGCGGCGCAAACCCTGTAATGCTAATCACCAGCATGACCATGCTCCACTTCAAAAAGAGAGAGCTTGGCTATCCTCGATACCGGGAAGGGACGGGAAGGAGGAGAGTAGCCTGCAGCAGGATTGTGCTGGAACAGAGAGAGAGAGAGAGAGAGGTTTATCGCCGGGGTTGCCAGGTTCGTGTAACAAAGACATCCCCCGAAGGCAGTCTGTCAGAGGAGGCGAGGGAGGCCTGGCTTGCTCAGAAACGAAAGTGATCAAATTAATGGTCGCGTTAATCAATAGTCCGATTTGTGCGAAGCTCAGGTGGCTTTAAAGTTGAATGATTTAGTTTTCTTTGAAGCAGTGGCAGCCCAATTGAGCTTTAATCTCTGTCAAAGGAGCCAGATATTTCAGATTTCTATTCATTTGTAGGTATATTGCATGTATAAATATGTGGGGTTGGTATGCTTTTTAAATGTTTTTGTCCCTTATAGTCATCAAGGCTGCAAAAAAAAAAAAAAGTCAGTGATTTATCCCTGTGATTAAAGCTGTATTTTCAGCATCATTACGCCAGTCTTCAGTGTCACATGATCCGTATGAAATCACTCTAATATGATCATTTGCTTAACTAGAAACATTTCTGAACATTATCAATGTTTTAAACAGTTGTGCTGTTTGAAACAACGAGCTGAAGAACAAAACTGTTTGTATCTTACTGTAATGCTCTGTGTTTGATGTTCCATGTGTCTTGCCTTGTTTTTGTTTACATGTGCCATGCTCCCTTTGTATCCGTCCTTGCCCATGTATAGCGTTTCCTGCCCTTGTTTAGTTCGTTGTGTTAATTAGTGTCCAGCTGTGTCTCGTCGGTTTCTGTGTATTTATAGTCCCTTAGTTCTTACCTTAGTTGTCGAATCATCCAGTGTTGTGAGTGTCTGCTATTGCCTCACCTTGTGTATCTTGTTCTGAGTCATTGATTAAATCCACAGTTTTTCTTTGAGTCTTCATGCCAGAGTGCAGACGTGACACTTACAAACCCCAAACCTTTAAATGCTACTGAGTACTGAGCGCAAAAAATAAATAAATAAATAATAGGTAGGTTTTTTTCTTAATCTTGGAGACGTTAACAGTTCTTCTGGATTGAGTCTGTCTCAGTTTGTTCTGTTTCTTCATGTGATTCCAGACAGACTGACGATGATCAGATCAGATCTCTGTGTGAATAATGTTTGAGTATAAAAGTAAACTGATCTTTCCAACTGACACGTTACTGCAAAAGATAGAAATAGCCCTATTAAAACCAGTTTCTGTTGCTGAAAATACTAGTGGCCTAAGACTTCTGCACAGCACCGGGTAGGTTTAGGGGCAGGGTTCGGTGTAGGTCATTCGTACAAGTTCATACAAACTTGCAATGCGTAAAATGCGTACGATTTAGCATAAATTGTATGAACTTGTACAAGTGAGGTTGAATGTGAGGTTGTACAGACATTCTCAACCAATAAAAAAAACTATCCTGGCCAAGTCAATATAATCACTGAAAGATCTAGAGTATTTTTTACAAAATAAGAAATAAGAAAATGCAACGCATGGGGAACTAAGGGGTTATCTGGGAAATTTAAATACATACAGCACCCTGCTGCTTTTAGCTGTAAGCCTATTACCCTTAATTGCCTTATTTCTGCTGACACAACAGCTCTGTTTCAAAACCCTTTCTGTCTACTGCTCCCTCATCAGACATCTTCCTTCTAAGGAAGCTTCCTAACAGTCATGAAACCTTGGTACACTACATAGGTAGCAACTAACAGAGACTTGACTTACAGTTGATTTTAATTGAGTTAGCATGATGCTAACGACACAACAAGAAGCACAAACACGCTAAACACATGCAAATATTGGCTACAGTACTTATTATGCTTAATTTTTTTTAAAGTCAATACAATTCAGTACAGCCTACTGAATGAACGTTCTAGAATTTGCCCTCTATACAGATTCAGAATTTAACTAAAAGAATATTTATCATGCCTTAAATTGCTGCTCCGTATAGGCACCTCCTTATTTTTTTTCTATAAATCTGCTTTAGACCGCAATATCCACAGTTAAAATAACTTATCATAAAAAATATATCCATTTGACCAGTATTAAAGTAAATAAAAACCCTGTTTATCGCCATCATTTTAATTCATATCAAGTCGAAGCTGGAAGGCATTAGTACAGCTGGGCTCAGACACACACACACAAACACTTCAGACGCTGTGACACTGAACACCTGTAAACTCAACACACATACGGTGAACACAGTCACGCTGAATGAACATATGCTGAAAACAAGACAGGTCTGAAGCTGCTGTCCTCCACAGACTTTCACATCACTGTACGTACAGATCCATACACTTACGGCTTTACAACTCAGAAATACATGCAATGAACTGATACATGCAGAACATTTACAGATTATTATATTTGCAGACTGTATAAACAGATCTTGCATTTATTTATTCAAATTACTTACACATACAAACACCGGTATAATTCAGGCTGTAAGAAATTTTCTCATTTAAAAAATGTCTAATCTTAATATTTTAATTAACAATTTATGTATAGCTTAATGCATTACATAATTACAAAAAAAAATTACATTATAAACATTTAGATTAAAAAAGAAACATCAGAAAAGTTTGAAATTAGAGAAGAAATTAGTAATTAGACAAAATTAGAAAGATGTTTATTAAATTGCAATTTGAACTAAAATAACTTAAATAACTGAAATAAAAAAAAAATATAAATAAATTAAATGACTAAAATTACATTTAGTAATAAATAGTAGTAAAATAATAAAAAAGTAATAATAAACTACAATTAAAAATGAAAAATTATATATAAATTTATAAATAAATAATATACAAATATTATATAAATTTCAGACAGAATATCCTTTTTTATTTGTTGATGTCATATAACATGCAAAAATAAGTTGTGGACAAAAATTCTCATTGGAACTTTTCAATTTGTCTTATTATTATAATTATAAATATTATTATTTCGTTTTATTATTTAATTGAAGGACTAGTGGAAGTGATCATCTGTTGCACATCTTTCAAAACATTCCTTAAAGAGGCTTAATGATATTTGGCCTTCACACATAGAGCAAAACAAGTTTTCTGAGTGTGTCGTGTGACCGTAGAGTGTGTTGGTGTGTTTCTCAAAGCCTAAAGCTTCAAATCCACACAGCTCTTTTCAGCTAGCTGTCTGTAACCAACAGAATTACCCAGCACATTTAGACCCTTACGCTCGCTGTGGAAAATCTCATCACAAAAGTCTGTCTGCTGCCAAAACACGTCTTCTCAGAAACACTCACACACACAATACACAGCACTTTTGTGAATAAACACTACTCTATGAAACATGGGCATATGACATTATCTCTATTTTCAGGGCCGGAGAGACGTTAGAAATCTCCATTTCACTAGAGCGGTTGCTTTTCTATTCTGAAAAAGCAGCGTTTTCGCGTGACTCCTGAGGCTATTCAGAGGTTTTTCCATGTAAATTATAAAATCCATCCATTTTTCTGTTCGCAGTGTCACGGCACAATTCTTAATGACAGCATATGGCACTGTTGCTGTCTAACGCTGTAATTTACAGGTTTGTGAAGCAAATATTTTGTCAGCGTGCAGCTAAACAAGTGTGGAGAGAGGAAGGTTTATGGGGGAACTGCAGGAGGAGAAGAGATTAATTTGCTTTGTGTAAGGGCTTATGTGCAGAGAGCAGCTCATCTGTCTATGTACTCCAGTTATTTCTGCTCGACTCAGCACACATTACAGCATTAGAACAGGTGACCTGCTTGAGCTCACTGTTGAGGAAGTTACTTTCAAACTGCGGCCTGTCGACACACTCATGATATACTGATATGGTCAAGATGCCCTCGTGCAAGAATAGTTTACTGCACAACAAGCTTCTCATAAAAGATAACAACACTGAAGCTACCGAAGCGAGCATCTCCTTACGTATTACATTTGTCAGCTAGCACCAAAACCAGTAAAATGATTTACAAACAAAATCACATTCAGGTCACTGAAAAGTTAAATGACTGTTTTTAAAACTCACTTGCAAATATAATTTGCTATAGCTGTTGTGATAGGATAGGAGGTCAAATACAGCCAACAGGGGCAGCAATAAAGCACATGAAAGTTATGGCAGAGCTCTTCAAAACTGGTTCTGGACTCTGATGCCTCAGTTAGTGTTTACAGGCCTCTGAGGCCGCATAATAGTCTATTGATCAAAACTACACAGAGGGCTCTAATGATAAGCAAGTGAATATTTACAATACACAATAATAGTTTCTCTGTAGAAATAAAAACACACACACACACTGTTTTCAGCCTATCATAGACAGGGAAACATGCCTCTAAATACAATTCTGCAACACTGTTATCACGTACCTTACTGCACGTTTCACTTTTTGCTATTTTAACTTCCTTATTCATATCACATGAGCAACCAAGCAAACATGAGTTAAAAACTCATGCATATGAAGCTGGATATAATAACACGTTCAAAAGTATGTTTCCAAATCTTGCAACATATTAAAAATTTTTGAATTCATAAAATAATATTCCTCAAGTAATTATATGAACATTAGGCTTTACTGATCAGAACTATGGAGTTGCAAATTACATTTGAGAGACAACAACTTTATACATAATGCATTTTCATATTTTCATCCACTGAATGAAAGCTCATTTTCAGTTGGGGCACTTTAAGTTTCACAGAAAAGAGGCAAATATTTCCAATGAAACTATGTTGAGCATAAAGGTTCAAACTGAGTACCATCCACAAGGTCCTGGCACCATTCCCCCCCTCAGCCTATACCATTCATTAATGCTGCCTCAGTACACTGGATGTGTACAATTTAAACTTAAATGCAGAATATGTTCTTAAATACACAACTATCTGCTAAAATAAATAAATAAATACAAATATTTCAAAAAGTGTTATAGAAATAAATAACGCATCCTATGGATAAACCTACTCTATAAATCATAATTGAAACAAATATCATGATAATTATTCTGCATTATCATGGATATTGTAGCAAGATAGGCAAGTAAGGGATCAGTGATCAGACCAAATTAATTGAACAAAGCAATTCCCCAACATCAGTCTCAATATCACTTCCAAAAGCTTCAAATGAGAGAGTCAACATTTAAAAGGTTGGCTGTAAAGACACTTTTACGCTTACTGTGATGCAACAGAGTGAAGCGGATCACCAACACATCGAAGATCACATCGAGTGCAAAACAACTGACTGTGTGCGACTAATTCATGCTTCACCACTCAGCTTAAATCACTATAATGTTAAGAAGAATCACAAACTGTTAAGAAGCCAGGTTCATTTTGACATGGCTGATAGGCCATTAAATATATATATATATATATATATATATAAAAAAAAAAGATATAGGCTAAACATATGTCAAACATAATAATTTGTTCTCATTTAAGCCCAGCTAACAGGGAACACTGGCTAACGTTCTCTAAAGGTTCTAAAAAAAATGGACATGATGTTAGTAGAATGCTTCCTTAACATTATCTGCAATTGATAAACATTCTAAAAATGCTAGCATAAAAACATAATAATTAACATAATAAATAAAATGTTTTAATAATGTTCTTATAACCAAACAACAATGTTAATACGACGTCTAAAAAAACTGCACATTTTGAACATTTAGAAAATGAATATAACTTGAGACGAAAACATCATAGAAATGTTTTGAATAACGTTCTTATAACCAAACAAGAACATTTATACAACAGTACGTTTTTATAACTTGATAGACATTTTCATTTTCATAACGTAAAATTGTTAGCTGGGAGGTTGTTAATGAAATCTTTATCATATATGCTGCCTCTGAAAGCTGTGATGAAGGCATTTATTTATTGAGCATTGAATTTGGAATTGTTTTGTTGCCTTCCTGCCTCCATTTTTTGGACCCTTTTCCAGCTTCATTTATGATCTTACTATTCCAAGCAGGAGAGTTTGATAGGTTTAGAGGTAAAATCCTCAGGATACAGCTCCTCCAAGGCCAGATCTGAGGAAGCCTGCCCCAAGGCCTTGTGAACAGTGATGCAAAAATAAAGACTACAAGGCTCAAAGTTCAAATCAAGTGCAGAACTTGGGATAAGGTCGAAAATCCATACTTTTTTACTAATCTCTCTAAAGAGATGATGAAATAGTGAGAGGAGAAAGTGCAAGTGATCAGTTACCTCAAATCAAATATGACTAACTCTACATCTCGGAGCGCTAATGCTTCTGGGTGTTCTTTTATAGGTGGATCCATTACTAGCGAACAAACCCACAAATGAATCAGCTTGTGCAGTACGAGCATCGGTAAGTGATAATGTACAGCCAGAGGATCTTATTGAGGATCTTACTGAGGGTTTCTTTTAGAGGTAATGACCGTCTGACTGCACACTGTCCCACTTATTACACCGCTACATGACCAATAAATAACTGGAGAGGAAATATTGATACAAGGTGGAATTATTATGTAAGAACAAAGAGAGTGTGGAGCGCTGTCAGGGAAAATTGCAGTGTAAATCTTTGGTTGCCAAGGACAACGCTTAATTATATGGTTAAACGGTCATTATATAATAATATTTGACCGCAGAAAGCTGCAATCAGAGTCAAGTATACCAGAGAGAGACAGACTCATGGGTAGTCTATACACCACTCTAACATCAGCACAAGATGGGCTTCATAGACATCACTACTCATGTATAGTTTATTAGGATAGAACAATACAACTACTTGAATGTTTTTAGGGGGTGAGATATAATATCGGAATTGTAGTTTTAACAATAAGCGATTTGACATTATCAAGTATTTTAACACGCCTACTGAGCGCACACTCACTTTCAGTGAAGTCTAGACACATTAAACCACATGATTCAGTCTTTTACAATGCAGTTTGAATGATCATAGAATTCACATGGGGACAGAAAATGTATTTATTTATATAATTTCATATATTGTAGTTAATCAGTGTCACACAAAGCGTGGCGTTTTGTTTAGTTTTTTTTTATGACCATGATTAAAAATAAGTTACATTTAAGATACTATCGATTGAATTTAATATATCAAAACATTATTTAAATGCATTTGAAACTCCAAGACGGATGTTCTGCACTAAACTATACATCTAAATGTCACTTTAGATGCAGCTTCTCTGCATTGCAATGATGAATTGTATTGATACTGATTTAATTTGCTTGAAACAACCCAAATGTTTTATTATTCTAATTCACTGATTAAATGTAAGAATGAGACTCAAAAATGGCTTTAGAGAAGGTAAATATGCCCATAAAAGGTAAAAGTCCATTTAAAATATTCAAAATATTGTCTAATTATCATTATTGATCAAAAAAAGAAAAAAAAAAAGAAAAGAATAATCAAAATACTGTATAATTTTTTGTTAATATCACACACCCCTATCTGGAGTCTAAAAAAATCTTAATATTAAGAGGGAAAAAAAAAACACCTTTAAAGTTGTCCAAATGAAGTCCTAAGCTATGCATGTTTAAGTTTTGATATATTTATGGTAGAGAATTTACAAAATATCTACATGGAATATGATCTTTACCTAATATTCTAATGATTTTTGTCATAGAAGAGAAATAAATAAATAAACTATACAACGTTGGCTATTTCTACAAATATACCTGACTGCAGGATCCGTTTAATGAATAATTGTTTCTTTGAAAAGCAATGTTACAGCCAGTTATTCTGCTCTGAAATGTTCCGACCCGCTGCCAGGTTACCCAAAAGTATTTCAACACACTGGGTTGCCAGTTGGCGGAAAACACAGAACATTGCACTCATGTAAGACAATGCAGATTATACCTGATATAAAAAGCCTTGACATTCAATCAAATAGCTCTGTGAGCAGAAGCATATAAAACATGGATAAATGCATTGTCCTCCATTGTCACTTGCGTTCCAGTTGTGTGTCCTCAATCTGGCAACCCTCTTAATATTTAGAATCTGGACAGTAGTGTCCATTTAAACTACTAGCCGTCAATATTACATACTGCACCTATAAATATCGAAAAGATCGTCTGCTAGAGACTTGCCATTGGATGCTGGATTTGAATAATTAATGAGAATAACTGGGCACTGTTTTAGGGATTTCTTTAATAGTTATTTATAACACATATGCCCGGTTTCACAAACAGGGTTTAGCTTAAGCCAGGACTAGACATTAGTTAAATTAAGATATTTAAGCAACTTTTACAAAAATGCCTTATAAGAAAATATTACAGGTGAGCATCTTAACACAGAACAATGACACTGACATGTTTTAAGATATGCCAGAGCAGGATATTTTCATCTGAGACGGCTCAAACATGCAGTTTAGTCTGGGACTAGCTGAAGCCTCGTCTGTGAATCTGGGGGTTATTGTATCAAAAACTCTAGACTACCACATCCTGTTCTCAAAAGTGTTTGTCCAGTTAGTCTGTATGGTATTTGTGACCTTATTTCAGTGACTCAGAAGTAAAATCTAGACCGTTTGTACTGAATACAGTATTTTACTGTACATTTTTGCCATATGAACATCAACCACTGATAAGCTACTATTAAATATAGTGTAGAAACTTTAAAATAGAAACTTAAATCTTCTGTAAAGCCAACTATTTGTATTGTGAAAAATGTTATATAAACAAACTTGATTTGAAGGAAGTTTGTGAAGTGATCAGTTACCACAAATCAACTATGACTAATCTATATTCAAGAAAATTACAGCTAGATTAATGAAGATTTGAGTGCTCTTGTTTTTGAGTCAGATTCATTAATACTGAATGAACGCACAAATGATTTAACCGAGAGGCGTGTAACGTCTGTCTGTTTTTGCTGTATCTGCTCTGGATGTAAGGTGTCCTCATTCGCTTTCTGACCAAAGGCTCATTGAGGCATGCTGCGATTGCTCTCGAACGAGCGTGTTGATCTGACAGCTCCACCAGCATTTTCCATTCCAAAGCACTGAAACGTTCCTCTCCTTCATGTGGCAGACAGACGCCCCTCGTCTCATCTCATGCACCCTCCGCCCCCACACGCTTTCAAGTCTAAAACTAGAGGATGCGATTGGTCCCAATAAGTAAACAGGGAACACTTGTTTACTTCCTCAGCACAAGTAAATATTTTACGCGTTCCTGGCTCCATGTCAGAACTCTCTGTGTGTGCATTGCAGAGATCTTGTCAAAGCGATGCGGGTAAACAGCCTGTATATTTTGGGGAGAAAAATAAAAAAACAGACCCTTATAGAGCCTTAGTAATGCAGCCAGGAGCAACAAACCAACGGACTCGACCTGACTGCGTTTTATGCATTATTTGCATTGCATATACATTTCTGGAGGAATTTGTTATTTTATTCCTGACACGGTACAAAATGTTCCTCTTTATCCGCCACATAGATACAAAACTGAAAAAGATATGCCTTTCTGATAGGCCAGGAGCGAGTGTGTGCATGTGTGTGTCTGTGTGAGATGAGCTTCAAATGCATTCGGTTCTCTGCTGTGTGGGAAGAAAATGCCCAGTGAAAATGAACCCGGAAATGACCTAAACTGAGATTTGTGCATAAATATGTATTTATCATGCATGGTTTTGCATTACTATTATTGCTCACAGTCAGATTTTGAAGACGCATAAGATGTATAACATAACCCAGATAATTCCTTACGGATAGTTGAGCAACAAACAGGATCATGCGGCATTCTTCCTACCTAAATGCTGGAATGCGCTACACAAGTTTTTCCCAGATTTTTACCTCAATTTGCAGTCTGGAGCAAATCAGAGCCAGTCTGCAGATCCTGGGCAGAGCGAGTGGACAGATTTCACAGTAAACTGTGCAGTATATGATGGGTACAGACTCGCACTATGACTCTGTCCAGTCGCTGGACATCAAACAATTTTGATTCTTTGAGCCGATATCAGAACACATTGTTTTCATTTGTCATGTTTCCTAGCAACAAGGCACATGTTTGTCTGAGTTTGTTGCGTTCAGAATGACTTGAAAGTCTGCTTCTCAGTTGTTACGTGCCTGGTGCCGTTTTTATCTGAAACCGTCTACAAAGGCAGCAAGTCTGTTCAGATTTTGCAAGTTGTTAGTGTATTCCAGCCTTTAGCGATAAGACCTTTAAAAACCTTTCAAATAAGGTGCTATAGTTAATCTATCTTGAAAATAAAAAATAGACGTGGCGGAGGGAGGTATAAGAATTTTACCTCACGTCAATGCTTTGACAGCCATCAACAACTAGTGTTACGAGTTAGCTAAGCTATCAAATCTACAGAAAAATCTGTTCAATTTTATTGTTTAAAAAAGTAGCTATTACATGCTAAACATGCTACTTGTTGTTCAAAGTCAGTCCTTGATATCTAAGGCAACAACAACAACAACAACCAAAAAACACAACCCTAAACTGAAAAAAAAAACAAAAAAAACTTTAAAATGATCATGTAATTTGTCAGCTCTACTCTGAAGCTTAAAATATATTTGCTACTGAAAAATGTTGATAAACTAAAAACTAAAATGTTTCGCTATTTGCAACGACACTTTGTATGTTTCCTCACTACACTGCAAAAATAAAATTCCATAGAAATGTAAAAAAAATAAAATAAAATACGTCACAGTTAAATACCGAAATTTGCAACCAAAAAATTATTTAACAACATTATATCTAACATAAAACCCTAATAAACATAACTGATAGAAACATAAAATCTATTTAAAAATGAAGTGCAAGGAATTCTGGGAATGTCAGTTTACGTATAAATTTGACAGGAATTTACCATTAACCATTTAACCACATCATTTTCAGATTTTTTTACCGTTTCACTAGTTCCGACTACCTCGGCGATAAAATAGCTTGTTTGGCGAACTGTCCGGGGGACAGATGCTTGGAGCCCAGCCTGGTCCCCGCTTGCCCCCGGGAGGAAGTGGAGAACTTGGCAAAACGAGTGACACTTCGCGAGGGTCGGCTTCGGCTCGGGTGGTGGAAGGGGAGGTGGAGGAAGACAAATAACGCAGAAGCCGAGGACAGGGAGTGAGCGGTATTTAAGGCGGAGGAGAGGAGATTTGCGGGGCTATCAGTAATAAGGAGATTGGTGGCAGCTGCGATCGTTCGTGTGTGCTCCTCCTGAAATTCGATTAATTGCTTAATCGTCATTAAAATTCCCTGTAATTTATAGCACTGACTTAGAGGAGAACAGCGAGCAAAGAATCACATCAGAAATGATTCCAGGAACAGGTGACCATGCGAACAGAATAGGTCAAACAGAAAGGTTAAAAAAAATCCCATGCTGTCCTGTCAAAAATCAGCAATGCAGCGCGCTTGGCCTCAGATCAGCTATGAAAGGGCGTTTGAGGGAGTTCAGGAGGAAAAATCCCATTCTGCCTCTCCCGGGGCTCATTGAGACACGAAGTTGAGCTTTGCTCAAATCATTCTGGCTAACAAAATAAATGGATAACAACACTGAAAATACGGTAATAGGTTTTGAGATCACATCAGGCTGGTCATTAATCTAGCTCAGTGATGTCGATGTGTGTGTTTGTGTGTGTGTGAGAAGTGTGTTTGTGTCCTCAGAGGAAAGAGTTCATTCTGGTAGAATGAGAATGCTGTCTGGCCATAACAGACAAAGATTTTCTTCACGCTGATGCTGTTGGTTCACAATTGTGTGTTTGTGTGTGTGTGTGTGTGTGTGTGCTGCACACAGAGCCACTGCTAAATAATATACATATTTGCAATTGGCTTCAAATACCTGCTACTTGGCACAACAATAAGTCATGTATAATGACTTTTGGGATTCATTTTACAAAATTTAATATGCACTTTACGTAACCAGGTAGTAATAAACTAAAAGGGGTTGATGGAGTAGCATTTTTAATAATCTGCCTCTTTTCCTGTATTATGGCATTACACAGGCCTAATTTAACACGAACAGAGAAAGTGCTAAAAAATGTGAAAAGATTTAAATCGGACTCACGGCTCCTGAGGGGCGAACGCTCTGTATAGCAGCCGAATGATCATTTTATACAGCCCTTCAGTGTGAGAAATGATGTCCATACTTCAAAGGAACTTCAATCTAGTTTCATTTCTATGCTTGATAAATAATTGAGGAATACTCGAAACGGCCTTGAGTTATACCATTCATGGATGTCTCTCTGAACGTGTCTGACAGATGGAGAGAAGAGAATGAAAAAGCAACGAGAGAGAGAGAGAGATAGATCATTGTTTCGGAGAGATCTTTGTCTTTGATGGTTTTTGCATTAATAAAACAGATTCAGCCTTTGGCAAGGAAAAAAATAAAAAGACGAAGTCCCATATGCGTGGAGTCGCAAGAGGCCGGCAGAGGCGGAGCGTGGACAGGTGACTGTAACGGCACACAGGTGTACTTTGGAGAAGAGATCTAAGCCCACCTGCAGAGACAGCACAGCCGGGGAATATACAGAACTCTCAGAGAGCACTGGCTTTGATGAGCAAATGGGTTTAAAGAATCAATATTGCTTCATCCGAATCTACTAAAAACTAGAAAACCGTTGATTTGTGATTTGACAATTATCAAGTGTTTTTCAAATAACAATCAAAACACCTCTACAGAGCACACGCATACATTACATGAAGTCTAGATTAGTGCACATTTAGAATGTGTTCTCTTACTGCACAATTCAAGACAAATTTAAGACAAACATTTATATTAGTATACCACTTCATATAGCCTAGTTAATTAATTTCACGTAAAGAGTGCCAAAAATGGTCTTGATTACACATACTGTAGGATTTCATAAACCAGAAGTTAATTAAGAGACCCACGTTTTAGACATCATATTATCTGTTTTTGCACAATTTCGACGACAAAAAATAATTCCAAACACAGCCACAGCATCATTTTGGTCTTGGTGTTTCCTTCCTGAATGAATCCACCGTTTAAATGATTCAGTTCAAACGTTCACTAGTTCCCACTTCCTCTGCCAAAAGATAGCTTGTTTGGTGGACTGTCCAGGGGACAAGCAGGGAGCCCGGTGGCCCCCGAGCCCTCGAAAGTTTACCCCTAGGAGGCTAGCGCTAACAGATGCTCGGAGCCCAGCCTGGACCCCGCCTACCCCCCACAGGAAGTGGAGAACGTGGGAAACGTTAGACCATTCCCCTAAATTGGACTGCGGCTTAGGTGGTGGAAGACAAAAACACAGAAACTGAGTAGAGGAAGTGAGCGATATTTAAGGCGGCGGAGCAAGATTGGCGGGGTGATTAATAACGAGGAGATTGGTGGCAGCTGCGATCGTTCGCGCATGGTCCTCCTGAAATTCCATTATCAAATCTTCATGAGTCAGCTGTCATCGTCAGTCATTAAGGTACCAGCACAATAGCACATTCAGTAAAATCTTGTTATCGTAATAAGTTATCTTTACTGATAAAATCCCAGAACATTACTCAGCCCTAATAATGGTAAGAAATATTTATGGCTGGTGAATCTTCTCCCAAGAATCAATCTATGGTGTTTTTAGATCATGCATGAAAGAAAAAATAAACTAGCTTTTATAAATTTCAAACAATAAAAGAGTTTTGGCACTCCTTAACGTAGCATGACAGATTGCTGTAAAGC
This sequence comes from Enteromius trimaculatus, assembly GCA_032361065.1. Classification (NCBI taxonomy): domain Eukaryota; kingdom Metazoa; phylum Chordata; class Actinopteri; order Cypriniformes; family Cyprinidae; genus Enteromius; species Enteromius trimaculatus. The sequence continues at coordinate 1,498,119 of JAUMHP010000083.1, forward strand.
CCAGGTTCCAAAAGTTACAGTCCATGTCAGTATTTTGTTCCAATCACCTGAAATTGAAACTAGAGTTAGAACTAATGAGTTAAATCAGCACATGAACCTCTTTACTACTAGCTACGCCCAGGTAAAAAAGTAGTATACTTAAGTATATTAGTAATGTGAATAAAGTGCATGAAGTTTAAAACAAGTATACTAC
>JAUMHP010000083.1:1498411-1510663 GCA_032361065.1 Enteromius trimaculatus
AGCTGCTTTCATCTGTGAAGAGCACAGGGCACCAGTGGGGAAATTGGTGTTCTCTGGTAAAAGCCAAACGTCCTGCAAGGTGTTGGGCTATAAGCACATCCCCCACCTGTAGACGTCGGGCCCTCATACCACCCTCATGGAGTCTGCTTCTGACTGTTTGAGCAGACACATGCACATTTATGGTCTGCTGGAGGTCATTTTGCAGAGCTCTGGCAGGGCTCCTCCTGTTCCTCCTGGCACAAAGGTGGAGGTAGCGGTCCTGCTGCTGGGTTGTTGCCCTCCTACGGCCTCCTCCACGTCTCCTGATGTACTGGCCTGACTCCCGATAGTGTCTCCATGCTACGCTGACAGACACAGCAAACCTTCATACCACAGCTCTCATTGCTGCACCATCCAGGATGAGCTGCTCTACCTGAGACACTTGTGTGGGTTGTAGACTCATCTCAAGCTAGCACTAGAGTGAAAGCAAACTTAAACTCTTTTAAGCTTCCACTATATCTACTACTATTTCTAATCGATCTAAATTGTGCTAGCAACATGCCAACAATGTTAGAAACACGCTAATCATGCTAAACTACACACTAGTAACTAGCTTATCATGCTAACAACATGCTAGTAACATGCTATTCATACTAATCATACTAGAAACATGCTAGCAACATGCTAATCATGTATGAAGTAAATGCATTAATGTAAATTCAATTGAATACTAATAACTAAAACAAGCTAAAATTACAATAAAAAATGTAAATACAAAACAACAAAACAAATTATAAATAATTAAATTCAAAACTGTAATAATAAAAAAAAAATATTACTGTTATTATTGTTATGTATTATTTCTTTTTTATTTTTTTACTTTCTATTTATCAGTTAATCTTAAATAAAATCTATCTAGTTTTTCAAAAGGTTTGAGCTTGGAAATGCTAAGCCTTTTTATTTTCAGTTATTAAGTTTCTGATTAATATGTCTTTTGCTCAATATATAAAAGTTACCAAAAATAAAAAATAAAATAAAAAGAAGTGTAAAATGCGTAACTGAAACTGCTTTCTATCTATCTATCTATCTATCTATCTATCTATCTATCTATCTATCTATCTATCTATCTATCTATCTATCTATCTATATATTTTATTAGAAACAAAACTGAAACCTAAAATTAGAATAAAAAAACAAAAAATAAATAAATAAATAAAAAATCTAAATAATTCAGTTCAAAATTGTAATAATAATACCAAAATACAAAATACAAAAAAAACAAAAAAAAAAAACACACATGTACACAAAGGAGGGTTTGCGAGCATCATTCTGAAACAAACCTCAGACTTCACAGACATGTGCTATCGGCTATAATTTAAACAGTGTATTGGACACAATGTGACTTTATAAAGAATTCAGTCTGAATGCTTTTATGTGCGGCGGTGGACAAAGAGTGTGTATAACGTTTGTATTTGTGTGAACACTGATCTAGAAACTAACAATGCTAGTTCTTTATGACACAAACAAAGTAGCATGAATAATACATAAACAGCAGTTCCCAGGTATTCATCAGACTCTAAAGGGCCCTGTTCTTATGAAGTTATCTAAATCATCTCTGCTCTAACATCTGCAATCATGCTGATATTAGAGTATTCAGACGACACTATCCTTGTGTGACCGGATGGATTCAGTCTTTCTCATCAGCAGCTGTGAACAAAAGCCTCTGTCGACACGTCTCTTTGACACAACACATCTGCTCAGACCTTAGGGGAAAGATTCACCAAACTGTCACATTGCTTGAAGAGTTGTGAGTATGTGATGAAAGTGTTTTCACAGATGAAGAACAAAAATATTTTGTTGGTGGATTCATGAATCGTGAATTCATTGTGAAATCGGGTTAGCTCAGAAAAAGGTGCAGTTGATGGGAAAGGAAGCCTCTGATCTGGAGGTCATGAGTAGTTATAGTGTCGAAAGATGGATCCTGAATGGCTTCTTCTCTTTCCTAAATTAGAATACAGCAGCTGGACAGAGAGAAGAGGAGACGGTGGCACTCTTCATCATCTCATGTTAGCAAGCAATCTGTGCCACTGACTTCCAGCTTTGAATAAACAATCTACCCATTAATGAAAGCTTGGATGGCTCTCAGACCATCCAATTTATTTATTTATTTATTATTACGCATTATTATTATAATTTCTTAATCAAATTTGAAGAAAAGTGTTGCATCAGTGCAGGTAATGGATGGGTGCCATCAGAATGAGACTCAACACATCACAATAACTCAATAAACAATCCATAGCACTCCAGTCCATCATTTAATATCTTGTGAAGTGAAAAGTTACACAACAAAGATAAATAAACAAAGATACATGCAAAAGTTGCATTCTGCTTTAAAATGCAAGAAAAAAGAAATAATAATAAAAAGGTTTTCAGTTTAAAATAATTTCAATTTTCTTGTTCTTTTTGTGAGCCCTACATTTTTGTGAGACCTTTGAAGTGGACTTTTTACTTACATTTAATGTGCTTTCTTTAGACATACAATCACTTTTGTGAATTTTCTCTGATGCGGACAATTTAACATCTTTGGCCCATATATATATTAGGGCCGAGAATCGATTCAGTTTTGTTTATCTAATTAAGTACAGGCTGCTGCAATTAGTTAATCTAATTAATCACAAGTTAAATTTAAATCTATTGTTGTGTTGAATGTTTAGGCTACAATGGCCTAAAGTAGGGAGCATAAGATAATCTCAAACATCAGTATTTGTTGTTCATGCATGAAAATAGCTTATTTACCAACACTATTCAAAATACCTTCTATGTTGTGCTAAATAAATTAATCCAGGTTTGAAACAACATAGTAAATTATGAAATGTATTTATTTATTTTATTTAACTATCCAGCACCATTTGCAAGTGCAAACAGTCCAGCTTCAAACAAATAAGACAAAAAAAAAGCATTTTTTTTATGCATTATGGAGTCTTATTTTATAAGTTAATTTAACTATCGATTTTCTACTTACATGCAACCTTTAGCTTCATAAGACATTAATTGAAGATCTGGAGTGCTGTGCATTATTGTGATGTTTTTTTATCAGTTGCTGTTCTTTATCGGAACAGTTTTGGACTCATCTACATCTTGGATGGCCTGAGAGTTAGTCAGTTTTCAGCAGACTGAATGTGAACTATTCCTTTAACACTGGTTAAAATAGTATTAATTGTCCCATGCGGCACCTTAAACAAATGACACTTTGTCAGGGCATTGAGGGATGGCAGGAAAGAGACGGGCAGCAAAGAAGGGAAGGAGATGGATGGAAGGTGAATGATGATCTTGAATGATGTTCATTGTCTTAAATGCGGAAGTTTACTGAAAGAAGAGCGTCCTGTGCTTCATGCAAATTACTAATGGATTACCTGAATGTTCCGTACTGCCCTAAAAAAGCAAAATGCGACTATACTTGTAAAAACTTAAGTTATGACTGAAATTAGGTCTCTTATGATGTCTCATATTTCAGTGTTTTAGGTGGACTGAATCATATATCAATACTCAGATCAGACTCTATTTACAATGAAGTGATTTACGATTCTTGTTCTTCCTGTTATTCTTTTCTTTCTTTCTTTTCTTTTTTGCGTTGAGGAAAATTCAAAAAGATTCCATCACAGGAGCCCCAGACGTAAAGCACAGCAGACGTCACCACATGCATTCATTTATTCCTTCATTTGAGAAGATGAAGCATGATACAGAGAAGACTTCAGAGTTGATCTGTAGTGATATTAATCATTCTGGGTAAAAAAAAAAGGATGCAGGAGACAATTAAGAGCTTTTCTTAAAAGCCATTCTTATCATAATAAACCACAAAAAAATGTAATATCACTCTATTCCTTTCATTAACCACATTTAGGCCTACTTGTTCTTTTTTCCTCTGCTAAAAGTCTGGAATCATTTACGTACTCTCCTGTCACCCGTTTAACTTTGTGGAAAACAAAAAGAGGATATTTTATATAATGTCCAAGGCCCTGTTTTTTCCATTTAACATGGATGGTGATTTTAACAACTTAATATTAATTGCAAACAAAGTTTTGACAGTATGTAGATTTTTTAAGAATAAATAAAAATGCATGAATTTTCAAATAGATCCCCAAATATAATGAACCCCTTACAAAGGCAGTTGCTGTATATTTTCACATGTTAATACTGTGTGGGAATAAATAAGGATCATAAATTAAATTACATTTAAAATTTAAAAAATAAATAAAATTTTTAATTTTAATTTAAATTGAATTATGTGTACTAAGACACCTAAAATGTATAATAATAATAATATCAACTTTATTATAAAAAATACATTTTTAAAAATCTATCTATCATCTACATGTATTAAATAATGAAATAATGTAAATGCATACAGTATAATAAATCTTGTGATTTATATAATTAACTGTAGCTTAAACAGTATGCCAATAATGGATTTAATCTGCCCTGTTTAAAAGCATAAAATTATTGGGGATTCTTGGGGATACAATTCTTGGGGACACACACGTGAGAAGCGAGATAATGAAAATAACAAAAAGTCCAATAGAAACAATTGAGACGCAATCGAAAAATCAACGTGGAAGTCTCTAGCACTACTGTTTGAACAGAAGCAGGGTCTGATTCAGTTTCTCTTTGGCCCGGCGTGCTTTGCTTCTGAACAGAACTTGACAGGCTGTATGACAGGAACAGTGTAACTTTACTACACAAGTCTGCAGTCATCCGAGCCAGTGTGTGTATAGAGTGAGAAAAAAGGAAGCGAGTGTGTTCTGTTGAACATGTCACATGCATTGATGTCAAGAGGTATGCTGGCACATTATGTGAAAAGAGACAAGCAAGCAAAGCTTTTCATCCTGAAAGCACACTTACTGTACATCAAACAGCAGACCACAACAGTTGCTAATTCTTAAACATGGTGTTTCAGCTCTTAATAAACATTCAAAGCGAAAGACTAAAGCAAACTGCGTTAAACTATGAAACCCAAGCGAGCCGGCTGCAATCGTATAGATCACATTAAACAGAGCAGGCTGGGTAAGGGGGCTCAGGGGGGCTTTTCAGCCTCGATAAAAACACCCTCCAAACAAAAAGACCACCCAAAGCAAGCCATGGCACAAGACAAATGAACCTCTCTAGAAGCTCTGCATCATAGAAAAATAGATCCAATTACAGATATACACTAAATAATTCAATCATCTGTTCTCGGGAGACTTTTTTCTTTCTTTTCTCATTGGGTCGTGCACCGCTCGTTTCCAGGTATTCAAAGAATCTGGACTTGGGAAAAATATATATTTGAGCCTGGAGCACAGAAGCAGTCATAAGTAGCACACTGTAGCAATAGACAACTATACATTGCACCAAACAAAATTATGTTCCATGGAGATATTATGTAAATTTCCCACTGTAAATATATATGAAAACTTATAGTAATATTCAGTATTTGAATAGTAATATGCATTGCTAAGAACTTCATCTGGACAACTTTAGAGGTGATTTTTCTCAATATTTAGATTTTTTTTTTCAGATTACAGATTGTCTAGGCCAAATATTGTCATATCCTAACAAACCATACATCAACGGAAAGCTTATTTATTCAGCTTTCAGATGTTGTATAAATCTCAATTTTAAAAGCTTGACTCTTATGACTCTTATGTGTTGTGCTCCAGGGTCACATATGGTGAGGAACAGAAACGGTAAGAGCATATAAATTCAGTTCAGATCAGAATGATTTGGAGAGGTGCAGAAAAGAACAATTTGTGTGTGAGCAGTTTTTATAACACCTCAAAACAAGAAAAATCATTAACATGAGCATCCGGGTATAAATAATAAAATAATGAGAATATTCTATTAGACAAATAGAAGAGGATAAATCTGCTTGTCTGCAAATTAAAATTAAATTGCTTAAAGCTGAAATGATGATGTCATTATCTTTTCTATGAAATATTTCCTTAAAATGGCTTTCTGCTTATGCATTAATACAAGTACGCAAAATGATGAATGATTTTATGAGAGATGCAAATGGCACCTACTTAATAGAAGGGTTTTTTCAATGGAAATTGTCCATATTCACCATCCTGGGAGAATGTCTTACGAGAAAAGTCCCTGCACCAGTTACTACAGATAAAAAGGCCAGTGAAAACAAACATAATACACTAAATAATGAACTAAAGTTGGGTTTAGATGCAGATTTTCCCTCCCCTTGTTGTGTTTCACTATAACCTGATACGCTTTCAGACGTGGCACGTCGCTGTATAACTCATATAATGGAAGCAGGGCTTTGGTCTGAGTATGATCTCTTCTAACTTCATGCTGAAAACAGGACCCAGCTGCTGTCTTCAGCCCTAGTTTCTCTTCTCTACAAACACAAAGCAATCCAGATTGTCAGAAACAGGTTCTTATTCAGGACCAGGTTTTTTTTTTGTATGATTAAATGACTCAGTTCAGTTCCGTAAACAGTTCTTGAACAAACACATCTCTGCTTCAAAAATATGCAATGCACACAGAGGCACATTAAACCAGGGTTATTAGAGTTAACTAAAACTAAAACCAAAACCAAAAAAGACACAATGTTACATGTAATAAAATATACTTTGACAGGGGAAAAAATATTTAACTTAATTTAATTAATCTGTCATTTAATTTAAAATAATTGCCATCTAAAAGTCTAAAACCTATACAAATGAATAAAAACTGCTTAGACGTTCATAAATTAATACAATTACAAAAACACACAACTACTGAATTTTAAAACCACTTTTTTTTTTCCCTAATTTGGGCAACAAATATGTTTTATTGCATTGATTAATTAATTTCACACCGTTACAGGAAGAATTTGGAACCTAACTAAAGTTTGCAGGTAGATGAATCAAAAAGGTGATAGGAAAATAGACTACATGAGGTCCTGACTTCACCAAAGGCTATCTGCCTGTTTAATAAACAAATGTCTCTTTTATTCCTAAGTGAGAAGTTATGGTTGGCAGTGTGTTTGTGTGTGCACAGTCCATATGTGATGTCTATCAGGTCCAGACAGAAAGATAACATGGATGTCTCATTAGAAGAAAGCAGGAAAGACTGATAAGCCGGTCTGCTGGTTAGAGAAAGAGACTGGATGTATGTCTGTTTTTCTGCTCTGTATCTCCATGATCCAGACATTGTATGTACTCTGTGTTTCTTGTGAATAAACACCCATTCCTTTTGTTGTTCTCTCTCTCATACACACACACACACACATACGTTTGGTACCAGCATGAGGGTATAGTGTGAAGAGCAGACAGAGCTAATATGATGAGTGAAGTATAAACACAGCACCATTATATCAGGGCACACAACCTCCATCTGACGTCATTCACACACGCAGCAGGGCGTGGCTACTGTAACACACTCCTGTATGATGGAAAGGGACAGTAAATATAAAGCAGATAGAGTTTGTGATGGATGATGTTGAGGTGCTGGACGGTCTGACTTCAAACACCCTTGATTTCCATCTTCATCACTGCTTAGACTACATTGGCATGAGATATCTTGGGAATTTCCATGTTTTCTTTAAAATCATGGTTCACTGAATCAGTCCTTTAGTTGATTCTTTCAAAACACCGATGAATTCAGTAATAAAAAAATTAGATATTCAGCTATTCACTAAAAAAAACAGTAAAAACGGATTAAACTCATTCAGTTCATAAAACCACCACCACAACAGTGTTTCTCTTTTTACATTATAGCATTTATAACATTTCATTTAAATTTTAATTTAATGAAATGTAGGTGAAAATTTTTTGCTTGCAATCAAAAAAATGCTGCATTATTATTTTAGGTATTTTTTTAGCACAGAACACAAAAGAATATTATTAGAAAAAAATATAATCATCTGTTAATGTAATGAAAATCAATTAAGTCATATTTCTTCCTTTGAGTTAAGGATGAATAATTTATGACCAAACCTTTCACTTTAGATCGATTATTCCTTTAAATATGCACAATGATTTAATGTTTACTTTAATATCTTTATATATCCCCAGAAATATTGTAAACAATGGCAATAAAAATGAACATTGGAACATTTTCATGTAATTTACAGACTGACAAACAAAACACACCCACACAGTCAGGACATACACAATTGTTTCCTTGTAGGATGGATCTAGTCCAGGGCACAGGGCAGAAAGAATACTGATCCATCACAGTAAGAGGCTGTCTGAACACACACACACACACACACACACACACACACCAGCTGCTGCAAAGAGCAAGATGATGAAGTCCAGGTGGACTCCAAAAGTCCATTAAAGATAAAGACCTGGTGAATGTGTATGTGCGTGTTTCTCAGTATTCTAATATTCCTGGAGTTTAATTGGAGGAGCTCGACAGGGAAAGTCCCTCTTGGATCATTAAAGTCACACTGAAACACCTTTGACATGATCTTACGTCTTTATAGAATTTAAAAGCTTTCACACCTTGTTACACCTTCTGTCCTGTTGGGAAAATAAACAGATATCGAGTCAAATGTCTACAAACATCTCTAAAGAAATCAGTACTGACTTCAACACAGCCATGAGTGGGTGTGTGAATGAATATTCATTTTCTTCAAATGTTTATAAAGGATAAAAACCCAAACCACTCCAGGAGAGAGAGAGAGAGAGAGAGAGAGAGAGAGAGTGTGTGTGTGTGTGTGTGTGTGTGTGCACGCACATCCAAGTGTGTACAATAAACTTTGTGTCTCTGCTCTTTGACTTTGGATGCCTTCGTTAAATCCGGAAATTTGTGACACGTTTGATTTAGAACTGTTTTGACTGAAACTGCAGAAGCTCCTATTTAACAATCAATCAAATTAAAGTGAAAGCTGTTATTTTTCTAACCTGCCATGAATGGCAGAGGTATGAAGCAAACCTATAAATTTAACCAATCAAGCAATGCACACACACACACACACACACTTGCAAGCATGCACACACCAATAACACCTTTATCCTTTTCGAGCCAAAAAATCTGAATCTCTGCATTAGGTTCCAGAGATCTGATATTTGATAAACGAACGTTTCAAATGTAGGCGCCAAAATCAACTATTGTTGAAGTGATGCAATTTAACACATGCACTGACCCATTGGAGTCGTGACCTAAAAGTTAGCACAAGTGCATTATGCAGGCAACATAACATGGTATTTTACATGACAAACTTAGAAGAAGTAGTAAGGATCTGTATTTTCCAATTTTAACAAATTTTAACATCTGGGCAATTACCTTTGTGAGTTATAATCCAAAACTAAGTTTGAAAAAATACAAAATAAAGAAGATCTAGTGCAAATGGGATTCAATCAAATGCAGTGTTCAGTGAGACAGCAGATGTGTCATTATTGCTGCAAAGAGGAATGCATCAGAAGAAAGCAATCGATAAGACTGAGACGCTGCAGATTGTAAGTGCGTGCCGACTTGTTAACCGCACGGTCTGGATATCTTATCATTGAGTGTCTGAAAGGGTCAGAGTGCATCTGCTCTTGCTGACCTTCAAGTCACAATTTAAAAACTAGGCATATATCATATACCTTGAACAACACAAAATATTCCATTTTTGCTTACGCTTTATTGTGATAGTCCACATTAACTATCTATTATTAACTTTGTAACTACAGTACATGTCAACTAATTCTCATGCATTTTCAACTACATGTCTACTAACTCTCAGAGTAGACTAGTTAGGGTGGGTTTAGGGTTAGTAGAATAAGTTGACGTACACTTGCCAAGTTTCTGATAGTCAGTATGTAGCATCAAAATAAAGTGTTAGAAGATATTAAGCAGACAGTCTACTAATATCCTAATGACTGCTAGTTGACATGTAGTTGTTTAAAAAAAAGTCTAAAGTGGATTATCAAAATAAAGTGTTACCAAACTGAATTTTCAGATATTTAAACACAAAAACGCAATCTTTGTGAATGACCCCAGGTAATCATGAGCTGATTTATCTACAAGATAATGCGGCACTATCAATCATCACTGTTCATTTTTGAGATCCCACCCAACCTGATACAGAAACACTTGCTCAACTTGACTCTAAGGTGGGACATTCTGTGTGTTAGACTAGTAGCAACCTGTTGGAAACACATTATTTTTGCAATTATATTTGTTAGAGAAAAGGAAATCCTACAGAATTATAAATCCCTTATTGTTCTATCCCTTCTTTCCTTAAATGTTTGTAAGCAAAACAAGGGACAATGTAAAAAGGATTTTTTTTGCAGGGAAAACGAAAAAGAAAAAGATTCATTCAGCATGTGTTATTCGTTCAAACTATAGTCTCACATAGTCTCAAATACAGTTTATTACTAAACTATCATATGTAATTGTATTTACCTCATCTATCAACATGATGCCGGTGAAATGCAGAGCTGGTGCAAACATATCCACAGCACTACGATCAGATGCATTCTTAACTCCTGCTTTCTCACCGCTGTTAATTTGGTTGTGCAGCAAATATTTACATACTCAGCTGAACGCGGCATGGAAGGTGTCTGGATGTTCATTACAGTCCATACTTGCAAAAGTATTTCCAACTTTTTTTTACCTAAAGTGCAGTATACAATATAGACAGCTAGCGGTTAAAACAGGTACTGCAAAAACATAGTCATTCCGCACTGGAACACACATTTCAGAGTATAATTACTGGTTATAGAAATAATTTATTCAGAGAAACAGCCATTTACACACACTGTGGAAAAAAAAAAAAATCTGTAAAATTTACGTTAAAAAAACAGCAGCTGTGGTTGCCGGGATTCAAACAAACAAATACGGTAACAATATTTTAGGTTTTACAGTTTTAAGTTAAATTTACAGTTAAATACCGTAATTTAATTTACTGATATAATGTTAATATACCCACCTAATAAAGTACTGAAATGTGTTTTGTATCTTTGAAATACTCTGATAAGCACCAAAAGCAGGCGATGATGAGAAAGTCACACAATAAACCAAACAGCTTTTAAATATGAACATATATAGCTGGAGCTCAGAGTCACTCACACAAACACTAAACACCATCATGATGACACTCATTAAACTCAAATATTTAATTAACATTCATTTAACAACATTGCATGTAACATACCACCCTAAAAAACGTAACTGACAAGAGTGTTAAAAAACTAGGACGAAACATAGTTATTTCAAAGAAAAAACATCAAATTTAAACAAAACAAAACAGGGGATTCTGAGAATATCAGTTAACGTTTTTTTCCATGTAATCAAATTTACCATTAACCATGTAACAGGTTTTTGCTGTAGCATTTTCAGTTTTTTATCGTTTTATCGTAGAATGAGCAACTGGCTGCAGTTCACTTAATAGCCATGGGTGTCACTAATAACAAGGGTTTCTAAATTCTACATATGGTCCCCTAAAACACACACACACACACACAAACAACAACAACACACAGCAAAAAGAGAATGCAGTGGCACAGAGCCAGCCACACAGGAATGCATCTCTTTTATTTATTTATTTTTTGAGGATGCCGGTCTTCCTGAAACTCCCCCAGCAGGTGTTGACTGACAGGTTGTAGGTGTGATTGAGATCATTTGTATGTGTTGTTTTTCTGAATGACAGAGGAGCTGGCCGACGTGACAGCATAGCACTTAACTCCTGTCTGTTGGCAGTTGCAGGAAGCGCACATACACACGTACACACACACCCAGAACATGAAACTCACCCGAGGCATACCGCAAAATATTTTCAGGCCTTATGCATGGGAGTCTGGGGTAATATGCTAATACAAAAATGTATGACCACACGGCTGATTTCTGTATGTGTGTTTCAGTGCTTGCTAGCATAGTGAGATGACTTAGCAACTTAACATGGTCCTCGAAGCAAACCTACTGGCAGGACTTCAACAAAAAAAACTTCAGTGTGATGTATAACTACAGTAATAACTTTTCACAGTGAAGGACACTCCAGAAGAGTGTCCTGTGTCTGCAAAAGAGGCACAGTGAATTATTTAATCAACAGACATCAAAGCGGTCCAAAAAGAGCTTTTATTGAAATGGGTTATGAACAGATGACTGTCCCCACATTTACACAATGCTGTCTGGTGTTCAGAAACAAGGCCCGCAGATCACAGTGAGGTAAAAAGGAGAAAGCCATAAAACAGGTATTTAGACAGAAAATAATCCTCACCTCACTGACAAGCAGCTAACTACTTTGTTTATACATTCTACCCAGACTTTGTTTGATGACACAATAAAACTAATAAACTAATAATTATATATATA
>JAUMHP010000083.1:1530866-1574837 GCA_032361065.1 Enteromius trimaculatus
TATATTAGTTATTTTTAAGATTATATATTTAAAAAAAAGTGCAATATGGAAATATTTAAAAAAAAAAAAAAAAAAATTATGTATTATACACTGAAATATTTAAGCACACACTTTTATTTACTACATACCAACCTAAAATGTATTTTCTATTGTAGTTCTATTTTTTATAATTATATAAAAAAATTGCGATTACTCCAAAATAAACATTTTTGTTTATATAATCTATGTATGTGTGCTGTGTATATTTATTATGTATACATAAATACAAACACATGCATGTATATATTTAAGAAAAATGTTGTTTATCTCTGAAATATATTAATATAAAATAAATGTAAGAATGTGTATGCATGTAAATATTTCCAAAATATAAGCTGCATGTGAGTGTGTGTATATATTAATAAAGAATATACACAGTACACATGCATATATTGTGTAAACATGAGGATGTGATTAATTACAATTCATCTTTTCAACAGACTTCCAATTTATTTACGCATTACATAATCTTAAAATCAAAAAAGTTGACAAACATGGGAATGGTTTTACATCAGCTAAAATGTGGCTTGCAACCTCAAGCATTTCCAATCACGTCAGCTCTGTTGATTGTGAGATTAGGGATCAGGTCCAGTTTTGCGTCAGAACCAGCAGCAAGACACATGCAGTGATGAAATGAAGAGGAAGGGGGATGCATAGGGAGCACTGTAGGAAAAAAGGACGAGGATAGCAGGGATTTTGGTCTGGCTGCTGGTAGCTGAAGCATGGTAAATGTAGATCGGGTGACAGACTCTCTCAAGTGAGGAGCTGGCAGACTGGATGCTGAAACATGAATCTGGATGCAATAAAAGCCAGAACAGAGCAGAACTCACACTCTCTGCTCTGTTTCCTGCTCGACCGCACAAATCACACAGACGGACTGAATCAATCTTACCTAAGATGATCTCTAACAACTCAAATCAACACGATTCAAACAATGCTCGAAAGAGTCATTTCACTTGGTCCTACTAGTGCTGGCTCAATATACCTGTTAATCCAATTAATAGTCAATATTTGTCTATTTTTGGAAACCTGGAAGACTGCTTGGGTAACTATCTTAAACATACACTATTTTAAATGTAACAGATTTATTTTATTAGTTTTTGAAAGAAGTCTCACCAAAGCAGCATTTCTTTGCAAATATAGTAAAACAGTAATACAATTTAGAAAAATATGAAATTATATTTTAATACATTTTGCAATGTAATTTATTTCTGTGATTGTAAATCAATTTTTCCATAGCTATTACTCCACTCAGGCAGAATGTATTAATTACAAAATAAATTACACAAATTACTCTGCCTTGTTTGAAAACCCAACAGTCCATTTTGAATCCAAAGACCACAAACATTTCAGTTGTTATCCTCAATTATATATAATGATGTCATAAAAAAATATAAAAATACGTGTTCACATGCATGTTCTTACGCCGATTATGCTTAATGATTTTAAAACGCGCGTAGTCATGTAAACATGGTAAACGTTTTCTTTTTTTGGAGTAAGGTCATAAGCGGCGTACTCCACAATAACATGTTTTCTGTCGGCTTATTGAAGTGTGCATGTGTGATACGTGACAGGAATGCATTATTAGTGTAGACGTTATAATTTATATTTTATAATTATATAATTTATCATTTTAAAAAATTATAATTGTGCCATTCTTTAGTCACCCTCGAGTCCTTCCAAACCTGTATGAATTTCTTTGTTTGCTGAACACAAAGCAAGATATTTTGAAGAAAGTTTGTAACCAGGCTGTTCTGGTCAGCATTGACTTCCATAGTAGGAAGAAATACTAAGGAAGTCAATGGTGACCCAAAACAGCCTGGTTACAAACATTCCTCAAAATATCTTCCGTTGCGTTCGGCAAAGATTAAAATAAAAACAAAACAACAAACATAAATATATGATATATTAAATATATAATTTCTGCCACCTCAGACTCCAGATTTTCAAATTACTGTATCTCAGCTGTTAATGTATGAAATTACAGTTATAGCTGGTTTTGTGCTCACATATATGAGCTGCAGGCTTCTTGCAAGCTTTATTTAACATCACAACTAACACAAATTATTATATTTTGACCGGTTAATAACCTGATTTATTAATGAAGTCACGCTTACTTGCACTGCCAGGTTACGGGGGTTGCATGTAAACGGAGAAAACGGCTTATTTTAATAAGCTGACATATGTAAGTTTTTAGCTCACTGGGTTGGATTGAAACATGCTCATGTTTGGGTGAACTAAGCCTTTCTCAGAAAGGGAAGTGCGGTGTTGTTGGGTCCCTCACCTCCTCCATGTGTTCTGTGGGGTGGGCCAGAAGAGCGGCTCCGGGTCCGGTCTCCAGCAGAGAGCACTGACAGAAGCCCACACTGGCGGTCAGGAGAGAGTCGGTCACTGCGCTGCGGTCTTCAGACAGATCCCACACGCACAGACGCATGTCCCGACCCTGACTGACAGCAGCAAACACAGGAACACAAGCCCGCCGCAGCAGATGGGAGTTTAGATCAAGACAGACAGGGAACAGGAAGTAAAGATAGAGCCTTGTTTTCCACAATGCAATCCACTCATTAAAAAAAATGCAGAATGTCACAGAAATTGGCAGTTTTTTGATGAATAAACCAAAACTGTGCACTTAATCTATTCGCATTATAGATGAGAGTACCAAAAACGGAATATATTTAAAATACATTAATTTCATACTAGATATAGTTCAAATCTATGAACGTATTTACTGATTGATAACTCACGACTTACAGACATAAAAATTATAATTAAACTTTACTTGCCATACTATTTGTGCACAATGCCCTTTTCCTTAATGTTAAGCCTAAAATGTGTTTTAATGTCACTTTTGATGATATTTGAATCATATCATTAAAGAAAAAAAATATATAATTTAAATTGTATAGACCTACTGTTGTTTAAAAAAAAAAAAAAAAGATTAAACTTTATTTTAAGGTGTCCTTGCTACAGTAACTGCTGAGTAATATTAGTTAATTACATGTACTCCTATACGGTCAGATTAGGGCTACTTGCATGTAATTATGCATAATTAATTGTTATTATAATAGCACATGTAACTTGTAACAAGGACACTAAAATAATAACAATACATTATTAAATTGTTAACATTTTATGAATTCATTGAATGGATTAGACATACTTTTTGATCATTAAAATTTTATTAAAATGCAATCCAGAAAACAGAACTTGGGAAACAATAAAGCAGATTTTATATGGCCCTAAAATGTTGTCTTTTTTTTTTTTTGTTGCCATGTTTTGTGATTTCAGTTAAAAACTACATGCTTTAAAACAGAATATAGAAAAATTAATAGGGAAAAAAGGGAATAAACTGAATTTGTAAATAAATAAACGCAACATATTAATATGAAGGAATTTCATGTATTTGTTTTTGTTTTGTTTTTTTACAGTTGTTTTACCTGTATTTTTATTTCTGCATTGTGTTTTAGTTTTAACAGAAATTTCTGAATAATGTCCTGGCAGAAAATGGCCCTAGAAGAATCCCTGCTTAGCATTCGGTCCATGAATGTTAAAGGAGTAGTTCACTTCCAGAATGAACATTCCCCAAAATAGACTTCAATGGGTTGTTCCAATCCAGCTTCAAGGAGCTCTACACAATCCCTGACGAGGAATAAGGGTCTTATCTAGTGAAACTATCAGATATAAATAAATGCATGTAGATAAGACCCTTATTTCTCTTCTGGGATCATGTAGAGCTCTTTGAAGCTGCATTGGACCTTTACCCACTGATACCCGTTCAAGTCCACTATATGGAGAAAAACCCTCAAAAAGCTTATTTGCGACTAAAATCTTGGATGACATGCATGGGGCTAAGTGAATTATCAGGAAATTCTCATTCTGGAAGTGAACTACTACTTTCATGGTCACATGACAATAATGATGAGCAGCTTGACCGACCTGATCAATCTGCTTCTGCTGTCTTTGAATGTGTGGAGCCAGATAACAGAGTTCCCAGCATGGCCCTCCAGAGTCTTCTCCGCTCTTCTGGTGGTCAGGTTCCACAAATGGATCGCACCTTTACCGGAGCTAAACCACAGAAACACCAAGATTACCGCACACAGGATAATTCAGGCAATCAAAATGCTGATGCTTCATTTAAAGCTGCCACCAACCCAGAGTAGAGAAACGGAGCTCCATCTCCAGCACAGCAGAAGCTCAGGCTGTTGACGGCGGCTCCTGAACCTCTGAGAATAAACAGCGGGTCTGGAGGAGCACGGGACATCACTACTGCAACCGCTCAGCTAACATCTCAAACTAAGGAAAAACAGATCAATAAAGACATTAAATAATGCCAGTACTGACATGGTCATTGATATATTCTGTATGCTTAGCAAAAACAAATAAAAACCCTGATTAAATGTTGTCTACAGTGAGTCTGCTCTCACCGGTGAACCATTCACTCACTGAAATAAATTTATGAACACATTTCTCAGTGCCCCATAGCACATTATTTATTTAGACTAATTTCTCATTTAATTTATATGCATTTATGGAATTATTTAAGTTTCCCTTCTTTTTTTGTTTGTCCTTTTATTGTTTACGTTAATTATTTTTATTTATCTTTCTCTCTATTAGCATTCTTCTGTTTATATTTCATATATACACTATACGTATTATATATAATATAAAATACAGAACAGGCAACCAACAGATTTTTATTTTTAAAGGAGAACGAGTTAACTGAAAAAAAAAAAAAAAAACACTTGAGAAAACTGCCTTAAACTTTTCTAAACGTTTGATTTATTACAGTGTTCATATTACTACTTCGAGATCGACCGATATATTGTTTTCCCGATATTTAACCATTTTCACATAATCGGTTATCGGTTTTGTAATATCGGATTTCCCAATAAATCTTGTGGGCGTTAATGCACAAATGATATTTGAATGGCTGATATTTATGGACTTTTGACTCTTAATAGAGTCCTGAAGCCTTTCAGCGTCTGTCCGCGGTGAGTCACGACAACCATTTGCATAGTTTCATATTAAATTACATTATGTTTGCCTCTTGATCGTTAATGTACATATTAACACCTATTAAAAGTACCATGAAACCAAACACGTCAACATAACTTAAAGTATAGTCATAATCCTAATCCTTTAACACTTAATATTGTTGACATATTGTTAATATTGAAAATAGTTTCTGTGGGGAAAACGCGGGCGGAATCCTGTCAGATAAACAGAATTTACTTTATGATAAAGCTTTCTTTTATCATTGCATATCAACATATCTATACGATCATGTGAAATTGATAACCCTGACATTCAAAAACAATGGATTAATTTATCGGCCACCATCGCTGGAGGAATCTATTTACACAACTTTCACGTAATTATCAGCATCAGCCCATATGTAAACACTGATATCTCTTAGTTAACACAGTAAACAATAAAAGCCTTTGGGCAAAGGTTAGATGTGTTCATGCCATTTTCTTCCTTCTCTGCAAAACCTTTCTCAATGCATCATAAATCACGAGCTAGACAACTTAATTACTGTAAACAGACTGGAATCTGTCATTTTTAATTTTTATTTTTATCAACAGCTAAAAAAAAAAAAAAAAGGGTTCAAAGCACACGCGAGCACAAGCGGCTCTGAGGGCCTCGGTGGAGATGCAACAGACCTCAAAAATGCAGATGGAAATTAGACGTGAGTGACGAATCCTTTTCAAACTGCCACGCAAAGCTAAATCTGTTGATGTCTTCATAAAAGAAAACATTAGAAGTTGACACATTGATGTGGTTTTGAAGCTGTAAGACGTCAGAAAAGGCCATTTTGACTCTCCTTATAATGCTTACGATTAGGGCTTGGGGAAACACCGATTCAAATATGAATATCGTCTAGCAGTTCCCATTCACTAATATTTTCTAGTTCATATCATATTAAAAATAACAACAATAACATGATGTTGTCAGAAACAACCCAGCAACAACGGAAGAGGAAAAACAAGTGCATCCTGCCTGTTTTTTAGCAAGTGTTAGCAAGATTATTATATTACTTATTGATCTTTCGTTATTATATAATATTTGAGACATATTAGGAAGTTAATAGGTAATAGGAAACACTGGTTTTGTGAATCATTCAAAAAATTTACAAAATTCTAACCTATCATTAAAGTTAAACAATTGAAAATGGGGAGAAAAACTTTCTCCAATACATTGTTACGTCCCCTGCTTATCCAGGGGTGTTAGGGGAGTAGCGTGTATGAAAAACAAAAGTGAGAGAGAGTTTCGTCCATCTGCATTCCCAAGAACATGCTGGACACAATTATTGGCACCCAATTATTGCTATGTCCTTTGTTAGGAGTTTGGAGAACACCTTTTCCTCTTTAGTTCTCCTCACTTAGGGTTCAGCTCAGAGGACTGAGACAGTCATGGCAAAAGCTTCATTTTGTGCTCAGTGACTAATTCTTGTGTTGATTCTGGATTATTGTTCCAGTGGAAGACCCAACCATGGCCCATTATAAGATTTCTAACAGAGTCAGTCAGTTTTAGACTTGTTATCTGTTGGTATTTGATAGAATCCATGATGTCACGTGTCTAAACAAGATGTCCAGGAGCTCCAGCAGAAATATAGACACACAACATCAAAAACACAGCAGTATACTTTACTGACACATGGAGTATTTTCTATCCCTGTGTTCTCCAAACCCATCTTGAGTGATTGCGCTGATCATAGAAGCCACAAGCAGCCCCATTTGTAGTTCCAGTCCTGTCTGACAACTGAACATGCTGGAGATTGTTTCTGGATGAGCGAGAAGAATTCTTCTTAAACCCTCCTGAACATCTACTCAAACTCTATCCTCCTAATACACGGAGAGGAGTAGAGAAACACGTCCTCTTCCAGGCAGCTTCCTAACATTGTGTGTTGATTGGAAATTCTTCATTACTTCCCTGACGGTGGAAATGGTCATTATCACAGCTCTTTTCTTAAAGCCACTTCACTAACTGGTGAAGCTCAATTATCTTTTGCAGCATATAAAAATTAAGGGATATTGGTGATTAAGGGATTCTGGGATTTGTTTTCCCTCCTATATATATTTCTGTGAAACAGGAAGCTAGGGCTGGATATTTTCATGCTATTTATTTTAGCATGCTATTTATACCGTACACATTGTCAGGCTCCACTACTGAAAGATCCCCACTCCTACTTACGATGCTTGTGAAGAAAATTCATTATTGGTCCATTTAAAAGGAAGCAAAAATTACAGCAATTAAAGTTAAACAAAATGAAGACCAACATAACTACATAGGAACAAACAGAGCCGTGCTTCTCCTTTGAGTGGCGACTGATATTGCTGATTTTAGATATGAAGCGGCCCGCTTAATGAAGACTCTTGTGCTCAGTGTCATCTCTGCTCACCTCTAACCTCGCGCTGAAACCGGACCCACAGGTATTTTGGGGGAGCTCATTTCGGAAGGTTAGTGGTTAAATTGTGCATGTTAATCTGTCAAGCGGAGATTCTTCACTGCCCTACCTTCCTAATTAAGAGTCGAGCCCCCAGCCGCCCCATGTGAACCCCTCACAATGGGAACAGTCACTAAACACCCCTCAGTTTCTTACAGGTGAGCTGGGAGGGAGGCAGCGGGCTTAGAACCCGTGACTATCAGTCGCCATCAGGCCTGTATAGGAGCCAGACCCGTCTACTGCACATATAGGGGCTGAAATTAAACCTCTGCTTTGGGCAGCTGAATCATATCTTCAGCGAATGATATAGTGCACGGAGAAATGGCCTAGTTGTTATTTTTACGATTCTTTAAAATGACATTTTCAAGAAGAAAACGCACAAAAAAACAGCAAAGGCGGAGGGACGCACTATCGGACGATCGTCGTCTTTGTGACAGCGAGGTTTTCAGAGCTTTAAAGAAGATTAACAAGCCCGTATTGTAAAGTGCACTGCACCACACGGGTTTGGAAACACACGCTCTCACTGTGCAAACACAAACGCATCGGAACATACCTCTGCCAATACGGTGCTGTCAGTCACGAGATGGAGAGAAATAAAGAAGATAGGGATGGAGTTGAAAAACAGGCTGAGGAACTAGGCCAAAGAGTCACGACTGCATTGGTATGGCAGCATAGTTAGGTTTTTTTTTTTATTGACAGAGACAACAAGAGAAACATAAAAAATAAATAAAGAGTGAACAGAGTCACTGTGCAGGTCTTTTGTTGATTTTATTAAATGTATAATATACACTACCGTTCAAAAATGTGGGGTCAGTAAGATATTTCCTGGTTTTTAAAGAGGTTTCTTCTGCACATCAAGGCTGCATTTATTAGATTAAAAATCCAGAAAGAAACTGTAATATTGTGAAATATTACTTCAATTTAAAATAAGTGTTTTCTGTGTGAATATATTTTAAAGTGTAATTTATTCCTGTGATACAGCGCATCATTACTCCAGTCTTCAGTGTCACATGATCCTTTCAGAAATCATTCTAATATGCTGATTTATTATAGAATTACTCTTTACTAACACAGAGGCTTCACTTAAGCTGAAGTTAACGCTCAAGACATTTGTGTATAGACCAATCGCTGAAATCAACAGCTCTCTGACAGAATACAGTCAAAACATCACGTGTCAAAAACACAGTTTTATCCAACTAGAAACATGACCTTTAAATGTCTTAAAAACCAAGACAGCATGACAAAGCATTATGACACCAGTCTGACAATGATGAATCACTGCATCGATTACAGTACTTAACTCATTTACTGTAACAATACAGAGTGTGTTAAACATTGAGCTCTTAATAAGTTGCAGCTTATTTCTGGTAAAAAATAAATAAATAAATATATATAAATATATATATAACTGCTATAGTCTGCTAAATTGGAACTAATCGTGTACTTAAAGTGGAACTATTGCAGGTATACTTCAGGTGCACTTGAAATGTTTCGAATTTAAAGGGCAATATTACACACTCCTCATTAGAAGTGACAAACACGCATTTTAGACTTATTAATAAGAAATATACATTGTGCACAAGTAATAATCCAAATATATTTTTTTTTTTTTTACATCAGTAGGTATCGAATTATTTGTCAGTAGCTAAATATGCTAATAGATTTAAACTCTACTATGAAATAAATACATTACTTTACTGGGGTTGCATGATTTCTGAAAAGAAAAAAAGAAATAATAGAAAACATTCATTTTAATTTGTAATAATATTTCACAAAACCTTATTCTTGATCAAACAAATGCAGCCTCGGAAACGTCAGGATTTTAGGCCGTAATGCTCAAAAAAAAGAAATAAAAACCCCACTGTGGATGTGTAATTAAATGTACAGTCAAAGGCAGGTACGACATAAGAAGGCCTGATGTTTCTGATGTTTTTCAGCTCTCTCGGTGTAACAGATAAGACAGCTCCAGTAATCTGACTCTAAGACTGTGGATAAAGGCAGTTTGTCTCTTCGTGGGCCGTCTGTCAACACCTGCTTGGTAATTAGGCCTAATTATGAGAGAGAGTTCGCTTCCCCTTCATGTTATTAAATAAGCAGCAGCCACGTCAGCCAGGTATCTCTCAACACGGGCGAAGGGCTGGCGACCTTCAGATCAAACACAGGCTCTATCTGTGGCCCCTGCGCTGTGACTTACACCAAAGGAGGGGAGCCAGTCATTTCAGCGTGGGCTTCAAAGATCCAGGAGGACCGGTCTGCATTCCTCTCCCCCCCGAACGGTGCAATCGGTGGATCCCGAGACGGGCAGACACACACCTCTCTGCCCAAACCACTGCCATTCATAAATAAACCCTGGGGCCAGTTGTTCAGAATTCATCGGATCTGATTATGGACATCGTACTGGATCAAATCTTGAAAATGGGTTGTTTGAAAGAAAAAAAAAAAAAAAGGATTTGGATTAGATCACAAAATCCAGTTTTGGTTTTGATCTGGATTAAATCCTCAGTTTGTGTGAAAACAAAACAAAACCAAAAAACCTTTTAATTTGATTATTTGATCCCCACAGAAAAGTGGATTTCAGGAACAATAATGTAAGAAATTTTGGACTAAAAACATTTATAACATGTAATATAACCCCAAATGATCTTCAGACAGTTGTCAATATCAAGCAAGAATCACTAATCACTAAATGTAAACTACGTTGGCACAATTATCAGAGAGGGAGCAGTCAGAAATAGCTCTTGGTGTAAATGCAATGCAAAACTAAAATTCAAAACATTTTTCCAAAATACACTTTTAGCCAATCAGCACTAAGGGGGCGTGTCTTATAATAATAGACGAGAGTGCTTGATTTGAGTGCACAGGACAGATATTAGTAGATCAACTAGAAAACAGAGAGAGAGAGAGAACATTAAAAACAAAAAGGGAGCAGAAAGATGTTGAAAGCGGTGCACTGATGCAGTGTCCGGTACTCCCTGGTTTGACTGATTTCATACTTCGGATATTACTCACTCTTTTCTTTATTGTTTCCCTCCTCTCACTCTCTTTCTGTTACTTCATTGACATTTCCACCTCACCGAGCCCAACGCTGGCGTAATCCTTAGTCAGCGCTTCTCTCCCAGGTTAAACACGACCCCCCTCGTGCCAAAAAGGCCAAATTCTCCCGTGAAGGAAACAAATGTGGAAAACGGACCTGCGGGTCCATTCTAAAGTGCAGTTAAACAAACAGAGGAGGAAGTGCGGGGTACACACACGCCCTTTATTGTGCTGCCGTGCATCGGTGAAGGAAAACGGAGGGAAGGGGGGAGTCTCTGGACTGGAAAAACAGCTCTGTGGAAGATAGAGAGACAAGTGCTTCCACACCCACTGTCAGTCAGGCTGACGGAGGCGAGCGACAGGCCGCATTGTTCCTGTCCATGGCGTGAATGCCACGCTGAGGCTGACAGAGATAAGAGCTGAATGCATAGCTGCGCTCAGTGTGCGTGTGAGGGAAGTGACGGTGGCCACTTTGTCATTGCACCCGGACTTAAGGGGCTTTAGAGCTGATTAGCAAAGAGGCCTGCAGGTTACACACAAGCTTATCTGTGGACGTTATCACCTGCTTCCTCGCAGTGATGTATTGAGGGATTCGGCTTTACTTGGGCTGATGCAGGTTCATGTGCACTCGCTTCTGCTGGACACACTGGTTGAACCATTTACTTCTTCTGGGAAGTTTGTGAGAGCCATGAATGTGCATCCTGCCAGGTTTCGACACACTGATGCGAAGGCTGTACAGATTTTGCCACTTTTCAAACAAACATGTCAACTTGTCATACAGAAACTGGTTTCCATGCACTGCTGCAAACGGTACACACTGAAAAACTACCAAAAATAAAAATAAAATATATCTCATTGCCACACAAAAAAATTAATTGAAATATTACAAGATTAAATTCTAAATATTACGAGAATAAAAGTTGAAATATGATGAGTTTAAAACTCATTAAAAACAAAAATTTAAAACATGAAAAACTCAAAGTTTTAACTGAAGAATCATTAAATTAAAATGTATGTTTATTTTTTGGGTAACACTTTAGTAAAGGGACCAATCTTTTTTTAACTAGTTGTTTATTAGCATGCTTATTATTAATTATTAAGTATTTATTAGCATGTACGTATAAAGCATTATCATATTCTAGTACTTCCCCCAATCCTACACGATACTTAAAATTAACAACTACCTAACTATTAGGTACCTAACTAAGTATTACTGTAATAAGCTCCGTTTACTGAGGCATAAGTCATAGTTAATGGTTTCTTGATAGTAAGAATGGGAACTTAAAATGAAATGAGAAGCATTTTTTGTTTTCCTTTAATATAGTTGTTTCATGGTGAAAAAAACGAACTAAAAAAAAAAAAAAAAAAAAGTACTGTATGTTTTTGACTATTAGTTGTTTTTTATTACTAGACTGCTTCAGAATAAACAAGATTATTATTACTTTTCACTATTTGATAAACTACAATTAAGCTTTTCTGTTTTTACATGAATCTTTAGTAACAGGTCAGTCCTTAATATTTTTGAAAGAAGTCATTTACTCACCAAGGCAAGGCATTTGCTCAAAAATACAGGAAAACAGTAATATTGCAAAATATTACAATTTCAAATAGGCTATAATTAAAATGTAAAACTGTATTCTATCTAAATATATTATTCCAGTCTTCATATTTAATCAATTTATTGCATCTCTGCTGAATAAAAGTAATAACTATTTAGTATTTCTTTATTAACTACTATCATAGCGTGGAAATTTCCATAACAGTAATAAAATGCATTCATTTTATTCAATCTATTTTTCTATGCTCAATTTTTAAATGTCTGATAAAACTTACATGACTTATGACGAGGCTCCAGCACAAATTATTCTACAGCAATACTGGTAATAAGCACAATATGCTGCTTAAATATCCTTTAAATATCCTCAAAAAGCATATTTTGGGTCCCCAGTTTATTTGTCTAACGCTGAGGGCAAGAAACACCCAAAACAAAACAGAATATTGTTGAGAAAGTGACTAGATGCAGAACACAGAAGCTCTGATTGGACTGAAGGTGGTCTACTTTAAACTGAAAAGTTCAGGAAGTAACGTTACTTTGATCTTGAGAGACATGACGTTATGACGCCATCGAACCTGATTTAACATCCACGCAATGCACAAACACAGAGTCTGACTACCTTGTGACACTAATCACACATCAGTAAAGACCCCTTATTAGTGTATATTCACTATGGAGCTCCACAGTCCAGACTAAACTGATCTGTGATGAGGCTGACAGCTCGATGAGTGACAGACGCAGAGCTGACAGCTTCATTACATCACTAACCTGCTCTCACTAGCGCATAAACACCAGCAAATAAAGCACGAAGAACCCCGAATTAGCCCCGACACAACAACACATAACAGTACGCGACTATTTAGCATGGAATCGTCAGCAAAGCTAAACCAAACATTGCGCAATCCTCTCGCTGTAGGAATGTAAACGCGGTACCTGTATGAACTGAAGACTCCCGCGTGCGACGGATGAAATCAAAACATGCGACGGCGGAACTGATAAGCCCCGAGGAGGAGAGGAGAGCTGTCTGCAGCGTTGCCTGAATATAAAAAAAAGATCGCTTAATTTACTAATCATTCAAGTAACAGTCGAACAGCTATTTCTTTCTTTCTTTAATCCGTGTGAGTGTGTTCAGATTTACTACCCTTTCGTTATGTTCGGGGACAAAAACGTCCATTAAATTAAACGGCTGTAATTTTTTACATAAATCTGTTAAACAATTTCAGTCCTGACCAAAACTACATGCCAAAAAAGGATTTTGACTCTTTAATTGTGGGCTGGATTTGTATTTTTTTTTTTTTTTTTTACCTTTATGACAGTCTTGGACATGTGAAAGATTATTAACAACATTGGCTTTAATGCATTGTAATGCAAAAAAACCCCTCATTTACTGTTTGTGGCCGTTTTTGCCCAATTGACTTCCATTATAAACACATCTTTCGATTCCATCACCACGCCACCATATAATCATGCATTCTTGGTTGTTTGTGGTTTTTCCTGTTGAGAAGAGGTCAAATTTGACACCATTAACCCATTTTTTGTGCAAAGAAAAAAAAAACAAAGTACAGTTTAAGTATTCAGACCCTTTGCTGTGACACTCATATATTTAACTCAGGTGCTGTCCATTTCTTCTGATCATACTTGAGATGGTTCTACACCTTCATTTGAGTTCAGCTGGGTTTGATTATACTGATTGGACTTGATTAGGAAAGCCACACACCTGTCTATATAAGACCTTACAGCTCACAATGCATGTCAGAGCAAATGAGAATCATGAGGTCAAAAAACTGCCTGAAGAGCTCAGAGACAGAATTGTGGCAAGGCACAGATCTGGACAAGGTTACAAAAACATTTCTGCTGCACTTAAGGTTCCTAAGAGCACAGTGGCCTCTATGAAACTTAAATGGAAGTCGTTTCAGACGACCAGAACCCTTCCTAGAGCTGACCATCCGGCCAAACTGAGCTATCGGGGGAGAAGAGTCTTGGTGAGAGAGGTGAGAAGCCTGCAGGGAGTTAGCTAAAAAACACCTGAAGGACTCCATGATGGTGAGAAATAAGATTCTCTGGTCTGATAAGACCAAGACTGTCCAATACAGTCCCAACAGTGGAGCATGGAGGTGGAGCATCATACTGTGGGGGTGTTTTTCAGCTGCAGGGACAGGACGACTGGTTGCAATCCCGGGAAAGATGAATGCGGCCAAGTACAGGGATATGCTGGACCAAAACCTTCTCCAGAGTGCTCAGGACCTCAGACTGGGCCGAAGGTTTACCTTCCGACAAGACAATGACCCTAAGCACAGCTAAAATAACCAAGGAGTGACTTCACAACAGCTCTGTGACTGTTCTTGAATGGCCCCGACAGATCCCTGACTTAAACCCAATTGAGCATCTCTGGAGAGACTTAAAAATGGCTGTCCACCAACGTTTACCATCCAACCTGACAAAAAATGATGATGATGATTTTAGCAAACGGCTGCAATATAACAAAGAGTGAAAAATTTAAGAGGGTCTGAATACTTTCCGTACCCACTGTATAGATAAATACACACGATGTATGTATATGTTTCAGAAAAGTAGGTTATGTTTATATATGAAATATATTTATTTATAGTATAGATTAAATTAATATAAATACACATGTACTGTCAGATAGATCAATATATACTGTATGTGTGTGTATTTATGCATAATAAACATACACAGAACACACACATGTTATGCAAACAAAGACATTTATTTTATGTGCGATTAATTATGATAAATTGCTTGACAGCGCTAGTATTATTTTATTTTTATAGTTGTTTTTCATGATAGCGATGACTGGTACTGATGATTTAATTGTATTGATTTAGAAATCACAAATTAATGAGGGCTCTAGTCCAAGCAATTTAAAAAGCTTTTAGAAGACAACTTTTTTATTATTATGCTTCTATGTAAAGACTAAAATGTCTGGAACCCAGAGAAAAGTATTTAAGTGCAATGTGAAAAGTCCCTCTGCTGCAGCGGCGACTCAGTAAACAGCTCAGTCTTTTTTGTTTCCCTCCTCCATTTCATCCTTTCTCTAATTGAGAGAACGGGAGGGGGAAAGTCCAATCTAATCCACCGAGCACATAGCGGCCTTTCATACCTGCACTGGGTGAGAGAGAGAGCTTTATTTGTAGGTTTGGATCATGGAGAAGAGGTTTCAGGCTCAGCTGGGTCTGAGCAAAAAGATTAGCTGTAACCAGAGCACTTTAAACCTCTTTAGAGGCCCTGGATTAACTCAACTGAGGGCTTCTCCATCTCTCCATGCATCTCTCCATCTCTCTTAAATCAGACAATGAGATCCACAAGGACACAGGTGCTCACAGAACGCTGAAGGAATGTGAGGTCATCTACAGATGAGGAAATTTAAAGCACTGATACGAGTCTCAAACTGCGTGAGAACAAGCTACTAGATCACTTTCTAATAACCTAGGACTCTTTCTGTTTGTGGAGTCATCAAATCACAATACACCTCCACTTCACACTGTCACACATCAACTGCATTGAGAAAATTACACTTAAATAAATAAATTAGACTAAAGAAATCATTATATAGAAAGAGTTGAAACTGTAAAATCAGTTAAAACCGAACGATAGTTAGATAGAAGGGTAGATTGGTGGATAGTGCTGAGTATGTAGTGTACAGTGAGCAGTAGGGAGTACACTAGTGTTGTGTCAGTCAGTGATGAGATGTAATCAGTGTAAATGGCAGGCAGCAGGTCTCTGACCCTGCAGAGGGGGCCATCTTCTGCTCGGGGCCGCTCAGATGCCATGCCCCACGGAACCATGAATTATTGGTGCCATCTCACATTACCCACAATACCCCTCAGTGCCAGCGAGGGAGCGGTCGGTCTCCTGGGTCTGAGGAGGGGCCGGTATTGTCCATCTCCCCGCTGGAGGAGGAAAGGAAACCCCTCGGCTCTCCCTCACAGGGCTGTGCAGGTCAGTTTACAGCTCATCACTAAATTAGATAAGCTTTTAGTCAGACAAGCCTCTCTTTTAGACCGGTCAGGCATGAACTTGATATGACCGATCATTAAAAAAGATGAAGAAATACTACCGTGAATACTGCACACATCTACTGGAAATAACTGTATTGTACTATTCTACATATAACATCTGTTTAGTGAGGATCTGCTGCTCACTAGCACTAGTCAGGGAAGCGAACCAAATATTCAAAAATAAATATTATATATATATATATATATATATTTCAAGTGTTCTTTTCAACATACCTCATATACATTTATTTTATATATATATGAAAGGTATTTATATATTATGAGTAATATATTATGGAAAATTGTATTAAGTTTACTTTTAAACATGCTCACATACAATAATTCTTACAAAATATTTTTTTCATAAAAGTAATTTATATATTATGAGTTTATTTGTATATTGATAGTACAAAAACCACAAGCTTCCAAAAAGTCTGAAAGACAAAAATATGCATTGATGGTAAACAAATATTACATCACAAGATAATCAGCATATCAGGTCCCTATGAAGGCATTTATAATGTTAGAACTGTTACTGCTTTTTTCAGCTTTCTATTCACAAAAATGTACCATGGCTTCTACAGAAAAATGTTTTCAACTATTTCCTACATTTTCTTTTATTTTCAGTTTATTTGAATGATTTCTGAAGGATCATGTGACACTGAAGCCTGAAGCCTGTTTAAAATATACACGCACAAAACACACTGTAAATAAATATAACACAAGAGTTCATGAGCAAACACAGATACTGTAACTCTCTTTTTTTTAATCATGCTTTTCATTGTGCATTCCATTATATTTGAGCAGGTTTTGATTAGATATAATCTTGATTACACCTACAAGAAATGATTTTTGAAAATGGAAAAAAAAAATGCTTTACATGCTTTTGCAAGTAAGCTCTTCACACACACATATATGTACTGTGTGTGTGTGTCAGTTAGACGGTTATAACTGGCTCAGAAGTCAGCAAGGATGAATGGAAAGGGGTATGTTTCCTTGAGATATTTGAGGTATTTTCTCTGGGTTGAGATGTCTCTGTGTGGTGTGTTTGTGTTGGCCGTGTGTGAGGATCTCAGGGAGGGTGAGGATGGAAGCACCTGATGATGGTGTCTGTGAAAAGCAGAATATAATAACACTCATGGCAGATATGCCTCACAGCCTTATCTCTACAGCCCTCGCTCCCAGTGCCTTCCCAGAATACTCCACAGAGGCAGAAATGTCTAGCAGTACTTGGTTTGATATTTTGTTATCTAGTGCAATTTATATTAAGTGTGACTTTAAGTGTCCAAATACTTGATATTGTTTTTATACAGTAAAATATTATTAAATGGATATTTCCTTTCATAATAATTGCATAAAAAACAAATCAAAGATTGCAAATCATAAAATCATGAAAATTATCTCCTGTGTAAAGATGTTCAACACTGTACAGACGTTAACCACAAATGTATGAATTGATATATTATGCATATATACTTCTCAAACATTTGGGGTCAGAGAGAAGGAGTAATATTTTTTAAATATTATGACAATTTCAAATAGTAGTTGCTATATTTGTGATGTGCAAAGTTAAACATATATATATATATATATATTGTAGAAACATCTGCTAGTATTCTTTGACAAATAGAAAGTAGTAAAAAAACAGCATTTATCTGACTTTTAAAACATTATAAATGTCTTTAAAGTCATGTTTGATACATTAATTGAAAAGAAAAAAGAGCTTAAACTTACTTTTGAAAGATAGTGTACATATTTATTATTATTATTTTTTTTTATGAATGAGTTGAATGAAAATTCCCTGGAAAATGCTCCTAGCAAAGAAAGAGAGTGTTTCCCTGATCTCCAGCGAGAACGAGAATGAAAGCGTGTCTTCCTCGGCTCTACAGCCCAGGGTTAATGTTGTGGCTGTAAAGAGGGAAGTATTGTCACGGCCGCTGAAGATAAGGTGATTTATGACAGCGAGTGTGAGGATAATAATCTCAGCGCCACAGGGCAGAGAGCAGGAGTGAAGGAGATGTTTGGCAGGGATTTCTCACCGCTGCAGACCTGAAGATCTGAGTGAAACAACACAGAGCCACAGATCATCCACACATTTCCTCACCCTTCCTTCATTTCAATTTCTATGGAGACACAAATGAAGATGTTTTGCAAAATTCGACTTCTTTTTACCATTAAACTACAATAAAACTGAAAAAAGCACAAAAAGACGCATAGCTGCATGCAATATTTAAATAATCACTTTGTAGAAATTCTCCCAGTCAGTCATGTATCATTTATAGACGTTTCCGTTCGGCTTGACATCCCGTACTATGTGCAGAAGAAAGTGTTTAGAGCTGTTTTCACTTGTAAACATTCTGAAAATATGACTTTTTGACTGTAATAAGCAAAAGTACAGACAGAGGGCATGCTATGGATACGCTCAACAGACTCAGATAAACGTTTCCATATTACATAAGGTTTTCACTGTTAAATTAGTGCTGCCCGTACACAAACAAAACACTTCAAAAATGATTTTCCAGGGAAGAGAAAGTGTTTACAGTAAGCAGCATGATGGAGGTTTGAGAGATGTCCGTGAGGCACACAGGAACCCAAGCAGACAACAACACAAACACGTATGACGTAAATCAAATGCTTCATTATCTCAGTGGCATATTTACGCTTTTATTCTATGATGAAGAATAGTTTAATAGCAGACTAGCTCACCGTTTGAGGTAATTAGTGAGAAACAAATACAGAAGACTTGTGAGGTGCTGACAGGTACTTTAGCACTTCTCGTCTCGTTCGGTTTGATCTCAACGAAATCAGAAACTGAATATAAACAGCCTCTGTATTTTATTGGTATGTCTGGATCTTATAAGAAATGCTAGGAAAATATTTTCACTTTGTTAGAAATTTTTCAAAATTAATTAAATAATGTTGACTCTGAATTTAATGTAAATACATAAATAAGGAGACATATAAACATTCGTAAAAATTGTATTTTTTTTTTAATTATATATGTGAGGAAATGATCATATTATGAGAAACAAAACACACTATTACATTTTGGGTCAAAATTTTAAATAAATCTAAATAAATATGTGCATCATTTTCATTTTGCAAGCACACATACAAACTGGGCTTTAGTCGTTTAGTGAGTAAAGATCTGTCTTCAAATTTAAAAAAAAACAAAAACAAGCTTGTCTGGCAACTTCATAATGGAGTAAAACATTTAGTAAAAGTGCTGAAGACTGGGAGTGATCTAACAGTGGTCACGCAGCTGGGATTTACTGCACACACACCAAAATTACATTACAAGAAAACAGCATTTCACTTTTTGTATTTGGAAATTTCATGTTTAATTCAGTGTTACTTTACATTTTCTGTCTTTTGCGGTAGCGTGTCAGTAGGAAATATCAGTTTCCATTTCCAAACATTGCTTTCGTCATTAATTGTAATAATGCAGTGAGATCTGATCCGATCCTCATCAGTCTGTCTGGAGTCACATGAAGAAACTGAGACAGACTCAATCCAGAAGAACTGAGCCAACGTCTCCAAGATGAAGAAAAAAATAAGCATTTACAGCGCCCCCGGAGGAATGTTAAGATCAAAAGTTCAGCGCTTTATGAAATATCATATTCTTGATATTAAGCAGTTTCCGCGAGTTCTTAGATCTCATCTCAGTAACATCAAGCAGCCGCTCGGACGCAACTATATTCAAATATGCCTATATCCGGTGTCCTCCTCTCAATCCGGGTCATTTACGAGTGCACTAAATATTCTCGTAGTATTTCCACTTTTATTCTCGCAACATTACGACTTTATTATTGTAGTTTCGACTTTAATCTCATAGTTTTGGTTTTTTTGGCACTATTGTAAAATGGTGCGCAATAAGCTGCATAAATAAACAGAATAGTTATTTCACAGATTTGTAAGTATTAATATGCGTTGCACCCTGAAGCCCACACCTCTCTCACTCCAAAGGCGTCTCAATCCAAAAAACTAAGAAAGTGGACTATAATTGGCCCCTATTCATTTTACCCATAATCCTCCTTTTCTATGCAATCCTTTGGCATATGTTTACACAAGGCAGATATTTGTTTCTCCTCCCAGGGCTTTGGACACAAACGCAGGGCTGTGTAATGATGAGGGCCGTCTGACTGGCATCCCAGCTCATACACACACTGTCAGCCCACAATAGCACTGGATTAAGATGCTAAATATCCAGCCGACCCACCCTGACATGTTGACATGTTCTGCTAAGTGTGTTTCAGGCTGGATTTAGGCACATTTGTTGAGAAAGAAACGCTGAAAGCGTGTGGCTGGTTAAAAAGG
Source organism: Enteromius trimaculatus (assembly GCA_032361065.1). Taxonomy (NCBI): domain Eukaryota; kingdom Metazoa; phylum Chordata; class Actinopteri; order Cypriniformes; family Cyprinidae; genus Enteromius; species Enteromius trimaculatus. The sequence continues at coordinate 1,551,280 of JAUMHP010000083.1, forward strand.
GCGCTCTAGTCTTTTCTTTCAGTGGGCGACGAGGATGACATTCACTTTAATGGCTGAGAGTTTTAGGGGTGACACCGTTAAGAGTGTCAGGGTTTGTGAGAGACCCGTCCTTAAGCAAACAAACAGAGAGGAATTTCTGCCATTGTTGTTGTGCAGCTTTGACTGACAGCTCCGCATCACAGAGAAGCCTGTCAGTGAAGACAGAGAGAGGTCAGAGCGTGACCACCCCTGCTGAGAGAGCTGACCTTACACACACACACACACACACACATCCATACCCACAGACACACAGAGACCCAGACGCACACATGCACACCCACACACATACAGACAGACGTGTTTTCAGTGACATGTTATCCTTCAGAAAGTATTCTTATATGCTTATTTAATGGTCAAGAAACAACTTATTATTAACTATCCATGTTGAAAAAAGTGTGTAATATTTTTTGTGATCTTTCGAGGATTCTTTGATTGATAGAAAGTTTAGAGAAACAGCATTTATTTAAAATATAAATACTGAATCAAATGAATGCATATTTTTTACTGAATAAAAGTAATAGTACTTTAGAAAAACAAACAAACAAACAAAAATACTGATAGAGGACAGTGCTTTCTCATGTTATTTTTTTATTTTGTTGTTATTATGTCTTATTATATTGAAATGAATGTTTAGCTCAGTATTTAATGTAAGCACCAGTGAATGCACACTTGAAGTTGCTGTCTATATAGAGTTCTCCAAATCAATCACTTACAAGAATCCATGAGAGTTAGGATGCCGCCTTTGGGGCTGTTTTTACATTCCTCTGCTCTACTTTTCCATTGTTTCTCTGTAAATATGCCTTAGTCGCTCGTGTTCGCCCGCTGCGCTCGTCTTAAGTGTTTTAAAGTGTAAAAAGATGCCGTTCGAGTTAAAAGTTACATTTTCCAAAAACCTGGCTTTCTTTTTTGCCCTTCGAGTACAACCAAATTCAGATACTTGGTTCTAGACATGCCTCTCATATGGCAAAAGCTGGAAAGAATAACAGACGTGACACAATGGGCAAAAAACACGCAATGCATTCGCACATACACTGAGAAAAAATTGAATTTACTTATAATTTGTAACATTTTTATTAAGGCAAGTGGTTGTAATGAATTTATTTTGCCTAAATAAACAATTTTAGTTGAAAAACTTTGAAGCTCATTTGAAGCTAAAATAAATTGTTCGCAACCACAAAAAAAAAAAAAAAAAAATTCACTGTATGCCAACAATTTAATGTAATTGTATATGAAATGCAAGAATGCGTTCAATGTTAGCTAAAAAGTGTGCTGCCTACAGAAATAGGCAGCTCACTAAGTTTTCAAAGAACTCACACCATCTGAAAGAAACAGAAGACAGAATATATAATCCATCATTATTTTAATGGTGCAATCCGTACATTTTACTACACATGCTTATAAATTATCCAGTGCATGGCTTAATGCCAAATCAGGCTCTATTTACAGAAATAAATGACGCCAGGTGACATCAGACTCGCCCTCTCCAGTTTTGGCTTTTAGTGCAAGTCATCATTAGCTGGGCCCTTGAAAGTTGAACCCTGACCCCTCACTGTGTGTGAATGTGGAGATGGGAGCTGCCGTCTCAAGCTGAGTTACGTGTCTAAAGCACATCTGATCAGCATTTGAGTTTGAGATGCAACATTTAAATTTAACATTAAACACTTGAGGATGACATGACAATTACACCGATCATCTGTACACTTCAGACCCGCATATTTCTGTGCTGTGTGTGTGTGTGTGGTTGACAGAGCCAAGCTGTTGGTGCTAGTGTGTTGAGGTCAGGGTTCTTCAGTCAGCACCCCGTCCCTGAGTCGAGCACACGATCCCCCCCCCCATTCCCATCAGCCCCGGGTACAAATAAACCTGGTAGCCCAGTGCTCCTCTCCACTCTCAGGCTCATTAATCAGAGCCAGGGCAGATTAGACTTCAAACAAAAACAAACTCCAGCAGCTCCACTCACTTCTGAGTCCATGCCATCCTCCCGTTCAACTATTACACGACTGAAAAACCATATATTGCGGTTTAATTAAACATACAGACGGGACAGCTCATCCAAAAACAACCTGCATGCATGCATGACTGTCTTTCACAAAACACAAGAAGAAAATATTTTGAGAAATGTCTCCAAACCAAAACCATCTGGTTACCAGCATTCTTCAAAACATCTTCTTTTGTGTTCTGCGGAAGAAAGAAACTCATGCAGGATTGGAATGACATCTGGGTGAGTAAATAATGACAGCATTTGGATTTCTGGGTGAGCTGTCCCTTTAAGTATGCGACATGGCAATTAAAATTATGTTTCTAAAGTTAATTTCATTTTGAATACAACACGTACAAACACAGAACTTTAGCAAATTCAGAGACTAGCACGGGTCAAGATAACGTCTAGCATGTTTGTCTTTTCACTGGCACTGAAATTAAACACAAATATCGCAAACGCAAATATATTTCTGTATAAAGGCTTGCATAAAAAAATGACTTGCTGTTTTCCATGCCACAGTGAAGGGGACTAAAAACATGTAAAAATATGACAGAACCATAAAAGCAGTTCATATGACTCGTGCACTGCTTTCTTCTTTTATTCTTTTAAGCTTTTATTCTCTTATTGGTTTTTGAGCTTGAACTTGACTCTCTATTGCAATAAAATGGTCAAAAGAGCAACCAGTGCAATCCAAAATAATAAATAACGATTGGATTGACATCAGACTGAGTAAATAATGAAAGACTCTCATACGTTGCGTTATGATTGCACTTATAAGATCAATGCATTTCACAACGCACATATGCTTTTCATACTTTATCTGGTTTGAAAGTACACAGACGTCACAGATTTCCTGTCACAAAATGAATTGAACGTTTGGGAATAGTTGCAGTTTAAGTTCCCTCAAAGCAGCCGGCAGCAGCATGGGCCAAAGCTATTAGCCAAGTACACAAACAGCAGATAGGCTAAACCTATGGAGCGATAAATGCCCAGTAAGTGTTCAATTAATCTTCACATTCTGCCAGTGATTAACTGTGACTCCAATTCATAATGACTACACAGCTCGGAGATTTTTATCCTGGCAAAAGGAAGCTAACAGTGCCACCTTTAGGTCTCCGGCAGTACTGTGCATTCTGAGGCTCTACCTGGAGAGCATGTTATTGTACTGTGCACTGGAGAACCTCCTGAAGTCCAGGACTAAACAAGCGCTCTCTTCTGCGTTTGAGTGACACGCCGCTCACCGAGTGTTTGTCTACGTTTCTGGGAAACGGGGTGGTGTCAGAGCAGCGACGGGCCTATCCCATCCATCAGTGTCAGGAGCGGCGCATGACTAATGGACAGGAAGTACAGCCAGAGAAACAACAATATTTGCAGAATATATTTCAGAAACATTAGGCCACTTTCTCCAGCGTTTCTCATTTCAGCGAACTGTAATGAGGCCTTAATCCTGATTTATGGGCATGTTTATCTGTTCGCAGCGGCGCTTGCGGTTCGTGTTGCTCTAACCTGGATGCTGGAGAGCAAACACCAGGACCTTATTGGATTAACTTGACCCGTGGTAAAAAGCTAGCCGAACTCTCCTGGACTTGCGTTTAAAAACGATGCATCACAGTGGCACAGAAGGACACACTTGTTAGCTCGGACCTCCAGAATTATAATATACAATATCTAGTGCTGCCAAACGATTTGTTGTGATTAATTGCAAACAAATTAAAAGTTTTCATTTACTTAGTACATTTGTGTGTGTACTATGCATATATAAACACACAAATATAGTATGTATTTGGAAAATATTTACATATATTCATATCATTTTTATTAAATGCAGGTGTTTAATCTCATCCAAATTAATCATAAATTAAAGTTTTTGTTTACATAATATAAGTATATGTACTGTGTATATTTATGATGTAGATGTAAATAAACACACATGCATTTCTATATTAAAATACGTTAGGTTTACATATAAATATATACATGTTAATATTTTCAAAATATATATTGTATGTCTGTGTATTTGTATATAAATAATAAACATACACAGTTCACACACACACACACACACATATATATTTTATATAAACAAAAACTTTTAATTTGGATGCAATTAATTATTGACCAGCAATTATATTCATATTATTTTAGATTGTATAAAAACATAACATTTTTATTAAATATTTACATGCATGTGTGTGTATTTATATACACATTAAAAATAGTGCACACATGCATATATTATGTAAGCAGAAAATTAATTTTGGATGCGATTAATCATTCCCCAGTTCTACATTTATATTAATATAATTTATTTCATATAAAAATATATTTAATATATAAACATAACATTTAATTAAATATATACATGCATGTGTGTGTATGTATATATAATACATGTACACACACACAGTGCACGTTTTTAATGGTGATGAGTCATTTGACTAGAAGTAGAATAGTTTAAACTGAAGTGGGTTTTTGAAGTAGATTCTGTGGTTTAAAGGTCTTCCTGAATGCTTCCTGTGATTGCTAAGTCACATCATCACAACCTTTCTATTGGTTCCCGTGTGCTCGTGTGATCAGGGAGGGGATGCTTAACCTCAGCAGCCGGTTACCATGGCGTCGAGCCCGGAGCGTTTGGTGATGCTGAGTTTGATGAGCTCCTCGGCGGAGGTGGGGTGTATCCCGACAGTATTCCTCAGGTGCTCATAGGTAAGCCCACACCTGCAGATGAAACACACACAGTATTCATTACCTATGTTTCCATCCAACATTTAGTGGAGAATTGGAATACTGCATAAAACATTTGCAAATAAAGCACCGCTTCAATCAAGCCAGTGGAGAAGAACAAAATAGACACTTCCTGATTAACTTATCACAAAGAACAAATTAATTTGCTGCAGTAGAAGAAGGCATTCTAAAAAAACGTTTTTTGTATACAACAAACTACAAGCTTTAATGTGCAATTTTAGAATTGATGCACTTTTTAAATGCAATATCCCATAATGTAGTATCCCACAAATAGATGGATGGAAACACTTTTATACACAGATTTAAATTGACACACAAAAGTATGTGCAACAAAAACACCTGGCTGACATCAGAAGAAATGAATGTAATGTGGAGATGTGGAACGTACTGGAAGCCCAGAGAAAAGCCCTGAGTGACCTCTCCGGCGTTCGGCCCGGTGAAATGCAGACCCAGAACACGCTGCTGGCCCTCCCGTAGACAAACCACCTGAGAAGATAACCACCTGGATTTAGTTATTAGTATTTAATTACATTCAGACAGAAATAGTCCTTTTACTCAACAAAGATGCATAAAATGGATTAAAAATGACATTAAGTCTGCAATGAACCCTACACAGCAGTGTCCTACAAAAGGTCTCAAAAATTTAAAATAGAAATTAATTATTATTATTATTATTATTATTTTTAATCAATAAATGCAACAAGACACTATTGCAATTTATAAATGAAGCACTACAGCCATTTTCAGGTGTGATCTGATCGTCATCAGTCTGTCTGGAACAGTTCTTCTGGATTGAGTCTGTCTCAGTTTGTCCTGTTTCTTCATGTGACTCCAGACAGACTGACGATGATCAGATCAGATGCAAACTAAAATCTCACTGGATTATTACAGTTATTAGAGAAATGAATGTTTGGAAATGTGATGTGATATCTGCTACAGCAAAAGATAGAAATAACTGACTTAAAACCATTCTAGCTGCTGAGAATACTTCTAATCATTTTGGCTACCACTGTACATATTTCTTTTAAAGTACCTTTATGTAGCACTGAGTGGCGTCTCTCTCAGCCACGGTGAACTCCAGAGGTTTGTAGAAGGCATGGTACACCTGTTAAAGCAGACAGCACCCACAAAAAGCTATGATGCAACAACAATAACAGCATTTCCTGCATCATCAACCACTTGAGCTCTTCATTTTAGACAAGCTCTTGGAAACGAGTGCTGCTACTGTTTGTGTCCGTGTTGCTGCTCTAAACATTTCTGGGGTGCTGAAATCATACATATTGAACGCGCTGAAGCATGCTGACACACGCTGCTCACAGCTGCGAGGGCCAATGAGATGCTGCGTTTCTGATCGTCTCTCATCAACCTCTACAAGCATCAGTCAGCCCTCCTGCACACCTGTCAATCAAACCAGAGCCACACCCCTTTCGGAATGCTTTAGGCTTTAGAGCCATGCAGGTGTGCGAGGGCCCCCAATACACATACATGCACGGATACAAACAGCATAAATACATATCATGAGCATGATTTCATATTTAAAATTTATAAGGAATTGTAAAATGGCTGATTTTATGTTGCCACTCTTTTAAAAAAACGTCTGTGCTTGCTCTGTAAAGTCAACAGTTAGGATAATGAACTACTGTGTATTACTTAGTGGAAGAAAAGTTTATGGCTATTTTTAATTATGTAATGAACATTTATTCATATTACTGCTGTTGCCATCTCATAACTGCACTTAAAGCTCTGTCTAACAGCACTCACGGTAAAACTGTCGTATTTTACCTCAATCTGGTCTCTGCCATGTCTCCTTTCAGCTTCTTCTTCAGATAGACCTACACAGCCATACTCAAGTGGAGTGAACACTGTAGTGGCCACCTGCACACACACACACACACACATAAAACACATACAGTATGCAAAAACTCACGCAAACTAATCAGCATACAAAACAAAACCATTTAATTTTTTTTTTTCATGACAATACCCTCCAAGTTAATTCTTAATACAGTAATTTGTCAATTTTTCCTTAGTAATTTCTGTTATCCTCAAAGATTATATTTACATTATCATAGAAAATACAATAACAATAATATTTTTAAATAAATCAATGTAAATAATTAAAACAACGTATTAATTATGTTTAATAAAAATGTGAAACTTTTGTAATTATACATATTTTTTAAATAAATAAATACAAATAAAAATGTGTAAAATGCTAATAAAATATTTTCTAGAATGGTAAAACAATTAAGTACAAGTAGTATATCAAACCCTAATGTAACTTATAATATCTGATTATTATTTTTTTTTTAATTACAGTAATGTTTTACGGTAGTGTACAATAAATGTTTTAATTTTCATCAAATATAAGGGTAAATAAATAGGCCTCGCTTTTTTATGTTAAAATATAATTTATTATTAGTCCCTCTTTGAGGTAAAATATGTTTTTCAGAGGGGTCACTAAAGAAACAGAGTGAATGAGAATGAAAGCATATACACGTAACGGCAAACTCACATTCTCATAATTCATGAGCTCAGTGGAATGGCCCACGAGTCTGCGGGCCAGGAGCCTTCCGGCCTTGATAGCTGTCGGGGTCAACTCAGGACGTCCCTGAAACACAGCAGGAGTTGGCGCGCACGCGCACACACACACACACACTCAGTGTTGTTACTGTTAACTAGAACTACTACAATTCTTTTCTGTAACTGAAATCAAATGAAACTTCTTATACCCTTAAATAAAATATGAATAGATGAAAAACGTAAGTGAAAATGAAGTATTGTATTGTAATTGTCTGTACTTACTTTCTTTTTCTTTCTTTCTTTCAAAGCAAACTCTAACACTTGCACTCTATTCTATTTCTACTCTACTGCTTGTTTTCTTTGTATTAAAAAAAACAACCCTCTAACACTAGCATCTCCTTTCTTTTATTTCTTTATTATTTCTTCAAATTGTATTTCTTTTTATTTTATCTACTACAAAAACAATCCCTTGCTGTGCGTCATATTATTACACTTACATATTATTGCTTTTTTGTTGATTTGAATTGCTTCTATTATCCTCGTTTGTTGTCAAGCTGCTTGAGAAAAAATGTCTGCTAAATGATGAAATGTATGTGCCAACTAACTAACTGAAATAAATTGTTAAGATTAGGTCTACAATAACACTATCTTTAGATGCTATGTTAGTTTATGGTTTATGGCCCCAGTTGGATTAGAAGAGTCAGACTAACTGAAATAAGCCTGGTTTATTTTATATAACTTGTTTAATAAAACAGGTCCCAGGTCAGGTCGTGCAAAACAACACAACAGAAACATCATAAACAATAATTTCCTTTGCATTATGTTTGAACAGCGCGTGGTTAAGCGTAAATCTGTGTGTGATTAGCCTGATCAGACGTTTCAGACATTAGTATCATCTCAACATTACACGGCTGTCCGTCATGATGATGATGATTACAGCGTGGGGTGGATGGCTGCCATACAGCGCTGTGAAAAACATGCCTACAGTAACAACACAGGAACATGCAGCACCGTGGGGCAAATTCTCACTCACTGACTAATGGCATCAGCAACCAGTCTGATAACTTCTGTACATCCTGCTGTCCAAGGAACCGCCTCGGGTGTGTGTGTGTGTGTGTGTGTGGACGCCACCCAGGCAGCTGTATAGTAAATGCATTTCTTGGCTGTAACCAGGTGCAGCTCAACATCTTGTTTTCTTTCATTAAAAAATGAGAAGTGATGCACTTTAGAGGGGCGTGAAGACTACCAGGCGCTTCTTTGGACTAGTTTTGTGGCTCTGTGTGTGTGCGCCAGTAATCACACAGCTGCTGCGGATGACGGGCAGCTGCGATATTTGATCCCGGCAGCCAGTTGTGTCGGAGATGTTAAGGGCCAACGACCTTCCAGGAGAGCGACTGAACTGACAGACAAGAGTATGCTGTGTTGCTTTCAACATGGCATCACTGGAAATATGTGCCTCTCCCTACATTTCTGCAAAACTCAAAAACTTACCAGTACACTGTAAAAAGTGGAGAAAAAGATTGTTTTTGTAGAGTTCGGAGACTTTTAAAGAATTTTTAGTGAGAGAAATAATTTCAGAATTTCTGTGTAATTGCTTTAGGAATATTATGTTATTAATTCAAAACAATTTAAAAGGAATAGTTCACCCAAAAATGAAAATTAGCCCATAATTTAATGACTTCCAAGCCATTCTAAGTGTATATGACTTTCTCAGAGGTCAGAGGTCAGGCAAGAAGCCATAACTCAACTCTCCCATGAGAAGGCAGTGATTTGAGTTAATAATTTTAAAAATAGAAATATTTTTTGTTACAAAAACCCCTTTAGAACACATGTGCTAACCCCCTGGAAGCGTATGGGTTAGTTTCACGGCAAATCTAATCTCATGATGGTTTTAAGCTAGCACAAAACCCTCTTAAATGGACGTTCGTTTATTGTGGCACACATATGTTCTTAAATTTATAATTATGGATGCGCTGATATTTTTGCCATTGTAGATGTACCTCGTTAAAACTACAGTACTTAAGAAATAATTATATTACTCATTAATCAACACATTGCATCATAAAGAAGGCTTTTGGAATAAATAGCTTTCTTTAAAACAATCTCTAGGGATTTTTGCCGATTCGTTTGCACTACTATTTAAACTAAACTGAGCTAGACAATGACGTCTCTGAATTCAATAATGAAATGCCTTTAACTGAGTGTTTAATCTTGTCATTTTACATTACTGATACTGTTAAGTGCTTTAACACAATCTGTATTGTTTTTAAAATCACTTGAGTGATGAAAAGATCCGGTTCGAACCCTGTGAACCTATAGTTCAACATAACGGCTCAAAGTTAAAACAGCACGGCTGCGTCAACAAATGTGTTTTTATATCGCTTTTCATATTTCGAGCTGTGAGTTTGATTACATTCATCCATAACACCTACCTCAGCGATGTCTCCGATTGCGAAAATATTCGGCACAGATGTGGCTTCGTCAGTGGCTACGATTATCTTCCCCGTTTCTTTGTTCATCTCTACGCCAACCTTCTCCAAGTTGAGGGTCTTGGTTTCCGGGGCTCTGCCTAAAGTCAAAGAGAAGAAAGTAACGACAGGTAGAGCTGGGAGAATAAATTAAGCGAGAAATTATTCCATTCGGAGATTTTCGAATTGCATTGCAATTGTTCCTCGAGTCGATTCCGAGCTTAGTCTTGAACAGCAGATGGCGCTGCATACTTTACAAACAGCCATAGTCTGATTGATTTCAAATCCTAATGCTACGTTGACACCAGCCACCATCTGACGCTTGAACATTTTGAGTTTACTCGCTTCATTCGCACGTGAAAAGCGCAGTAAACGCGAATTTGTGTCAAGGGAGGGGCTTCTGCCAGGCGCTTCAAGTCTCTGTAGTGATTAGACATGTGTTGTGTATAACTAATAGGCAAACGCTGGTTAAATTCATTTAGAATTTATTTCCTTTTTATTCCTGTTTATATTAATGTATGAAGATGTGTCGTACACATACATGTACAGTGACAATGATTTTGTCCTCCATAGTTTCGGAATTCTGCCTCCGTTTGCTAATAATCACGTCACTACTACAGCAAGCTCCTGATTGGTTAATGCGGCGCGAATTTTTGCCAAAGTTCAGATTTTTCAACTTGAGCGTTTCACGTGTCATTTGTGCCGCTTAACATGTAAATCAGTCGCACTTAATGTTCATTCGCGTCTGGTGTGAACGCACCATTAGACACACATAGGCCTAAACTAATCATTCATAAAATTCGAAGAGGTTGAAGCGAATTACAAGAGTGTTCACAGTGGGCTGTGTTTACATTAAACTTGTGTCTTTAAAGCATTCTGAGTCGAGGTGAAATTACTCCGTACAAGCGCTCTTGAACATATAACAACTAGATTAGAGTGCCATCCATGTTAAAATCTAATCTTAGCTTTGATTCCAGAGAGAATCGTGATGAATTGTCAAGGTATCAGAATTAATTCTGCATTGTTTTATCACCATAGCCGATAAAGCGACACATGAGACAGCTTTTGGATGATTTAGGATGAATGCTTAAAGGGATAGTTCACAAAAAAATGATAATTCTGTCATTAATTACTCACCCTCATGTGATTAGCGTTGTTTACTTTCATGTAAAAAGCATGCACATGCTAAACGTATACAACGCTGATTACATTCTGGGATACTCTCCATAATGATGTAAGATGGTAACTCGGAGAGACGTTTTGCTGATTATACCATTATTATGGTTTTCTTTGCACACAAAAAGGTATTCTTGTAGCTTTGTAAAATTACACTTCAACCCCTGATGTCACATGGGCTATTTTACCAATATCCTCACTACGTTTCTGCTCCTTGAGTGTGGTAATACCTTATATGGAGGTTCAGAAAGCTTTTGGATGTCATAAAAAAAAAAAAAAAAAAAAACTTAATTTGTGTTTTGTAGATGAACAAAGGTCTTACCAGTTTGGAATGACATGAGGGTGCTTAATTAATGACAGAGTTATCATTTTTGGGTGAACTTACCCATCAACCGCTCAGACTGCTGGGAGAATTTAGGGGTGGCTTTACACCCTGAGATTAGCGGCCAAAATCTTATCCAGTGATTAGAAAAGAAAACACAAGCACAGCTGGGGTGGAGAGTTTCTGTGTGGTGGTCTGACAGAGGGCGTAATGAGGAGACCTGGATGCATATCCCCCATCAGCCACCTGGGGCCTGCCGTGTCATTTCTGTCACTTCCTATCCGAGGGCTGAGAGAGGCTGTCGACACTTGTCCATCTACTTCCCCCTACCCCCATTAACAGCGTTTAAGACACACACGCACACACACACACACACACTCGAGACTCGAGTCCCAATGCCTTCATAGGTATCACAATAAACAATGTTTGCAGCAGAAGCCAGAGGTACCCATGTAGATGCTATCAGCCAGCAAGAACAACAAACATTAAGCCCCTTTTCCTGCCTCAAGAGCAGAAACAACTTCCTTCGGCTCCACTACAGTAAGACCTCAGCCATAGATGCACTCTAATATGCATGAAGGATTGCTGTACACAACTGCGCTCAAAATTATTCACACCCCAAAGAAGGCTGTAAAAATAAATCTGTATCATTAATCCTGTTGATCTTTTATTTAAGAAAATGTTCATAAATCTAACCTTGTACTCCTTTATTTAATACTTCTTGCAGAGTCTGTAATGCCTGAAGAGTCTGGAGAACATCTGACACGATATCAGAGACCATTCCTTCATCCAGAATCTCTCCAGATTCTTCAGATACAGGGTTCAGGTCAGGGAACTGGGATCGCCGCAGCAGCTTGGCTTTGCGCTCAGTAACACATAATTGTGGCCATTGTGGACTGCAGTAAATACATATATCCAAACTTAATTTTTGATTAGTAATATGCATTGCTAAGAACTTCATTTGGACAACTTTAAAGGTGTTTTTCCTAATACTGTCTGTAGATTTTTGTTTGCATCTTCAGATTTATTCCAAATAGTTGTATCTCACATGTGTGAGCATAAATATTTTTTAGCTATTAAATTTTTTTTTATTACATATCTGAAAATGTATACATCGTTACAACTGTACAGTGTTTTTGACGACAAAACTACAATGTCTTATAAAACACGCAGTAAAAATCACCCATAATAATAGTGTTATTTGGCAAAAAAATAGTTTTATTTCTGTGTCTGTGTTTAAAGGATGTTGGTGCCACACAGGCTCAGACGTTCCCAAACGACAAGCTCTGCCGGTGCAATTTACATGAAAGACATCCTTTGTTTTACACCACATTCCATCAGCAACAAAACCCTCAAGATATCCTTCACGGCCCGTGGAAAAAGAACGTCCTTGGCTCTGTGTGGGCAAAGCCAGGCTGATAATAGTGAGAATGAACGTTTTATTGGTTCATTTGAAAAAAGGACGTGAAACGATGATTACAGTAAAGCGGGAAAAGTACCAGTATCTGCGTCAAACTGGAGCGAGCAATTCCTGCAGTGCACTTCCCGTCTCTTTTCTGTCTGATTTGGGCTCCTGAAAGTTTGCTGGCTATTGTGAAGGCTGGACACAACAACACAGACCCACTGATAAGGACTAGGCCTGAGAATTCGAACCCACACCTCCTCGCTCTCTCCCTCACACACACACACACACACACACACAGCTGGCTCTGATAATGCACAAGAACAAAGCCTGGAGTCATACAAGACAGAAACCTCAAGGCCAACATGTTAATTAGCCACAACAATCTGCCTGGCAAGACTGTAAACGAGCCTTATCGACTCAACAGGCCGGAGAGAAAATGGATGAAACAATAAGATAGGATTAAGCTGCTTTCCATTCCAGTCACACACACGAAATCAGTGTGAGATCTGTAATCCTTCATCACGATTTTAATTATATTTTACTGCACAGTAACGGAAAAACAGCTCCTGGCAACGATAATGCAAAAAAAGTGTAAAACATATGCCTTTAATTAAATTAAACTGAAAGAATGGCTTAGTCTAGATATCCCAGAGAATTGATATTACAAAATGAATATAGTAGTCCAAAGTAATGCTGCCAAATGATCACACAATGATTCATCGCATACAAAAAAAAAAGTTTTTGTTTACATAATTTATGAGTGTGTAAGTATAAAAATATATAATATAATAAAGTATAATATTATATAATATATACATGTGTATACATGAAGATATTTTCAAAATATATACTGTATGTTTGTGTTTATACATAATAAATAAACAGTACACATGCATATAGTACATACAGAAACAAATATTACATTTATCTTTAAATTGTATTTTAACTCCAACATGTACATATTGTTTGTTTATATAAAATAAACAAAAACAAATGAAAACATGGAAATTAACAAACACAACATCAATATCTGTAACTATTACATGTTAATAAGTATAATAGGTAACACTTTACTATAAGGTGACATTAACTAACATGAACAACCAATGAACGATACATTTATTACAGTATTTAATCTTCTTTGCTAACGTTACTGCATAAAAATATGATCACTCATTGTTAATGTTAGCTGCATTAATGTTAACAAACAACTTGCGATTTATATAATGCATTAGTAAATGTTGAAATGAGCATTCATTTTTTTTTTGTATGCATCTAAAATTCTAAATACATCAAACGCACAATTGTGAACCAATCGGAAAGCCTATTTATGTAAAGTATAGTACTTCCCTTCTTCAATCCTCATAAAAGCGGTAAAGCTACAGTAAGGAGGATGTGGAGGAAATGTTCTCTTTCCTGGCGTTTAGCAGCCACCTGCAGAAGGGTGCAGCTCAGAGGAAGGATGGAGGAGCGGAAGGGTGGAAGAGCTCCGCTGGGGGTAAGAGACAAGACCAGGGATGGGGCCGCTCTATGAGGTGCCACGAGGGAGATCGAAATGACAATTTTTATGCTTTGACTGCGGGACAGAGAGCAGGACAGAGAAACACAGCATCCTCTCAGGGGTGCGATAGAGGATATCAGCCTCTCAAACCATCAACAACAGCCAATAAATAATTGCTGATTTAATTACACATACTCAGTTAATAATTTCTAATATTAAAATTTAAATATTATTAAATAAGTTCATTTAATTTTAATAGATTTAAAATGTATTAATTATAAATTACTTACTTTTAGTGAACTGTAATTACCACATAAAGGAGTTTTTAATTACTATTTTTTTTTTAAATAGTAAGCATCATAAATAATAATTGTTTTTTTTTTGTTTACGTCTCATGTGACACCATTGTTTTTTTCAGATATCAGTTGACCACTACACTAGGTTTTTAGCACTCAAGTTCATACCTTAACTAAATACACATATCTGTGATACACTGACAGGAATCCCTCGACCGCAAACAAGTCTGGACCAAAATCTCTGGAACAAAAAGGCCCAAGAAAAACGCTCAACTCTTCAAACACCCAAAGCCAAGACTGTCATACAAAGCAGCAGGGATGAAACAATATCACTCTCACTATGATAATACTGCAACATAAAGTCCATGATGCAATGATAAAAAAAAAATAAATAAATAAGATTCAATGTAACGCACTTTGAGAGAGCTCAAAACTAAGAGTTCCAAGTAAGAAAACTAGGAAAGTGACTTGTACCTGAACTTTAAAGAAGACTCAAGCCTCTTTTTATTTGTGGTATACTGCCTCAGCCTTAATTACAATCACACTGGTGCTTCAGGAAGCCAAATAAATTTGAATATTATAATAATAACAACAAAGACAGCAATCGCAATATATGTCGCAGTCTTAAGTTGCTGGGGTATATTTATAGCATCAGACAAAAATACATTGTACGGGTCAAAATTAAAAAAATAAAAATCATTAGGACATTAAGTAAAGATCATGTTCTACAAAGAGGTTTAGCAAACTTCCTTCTGTAAATATGTCAAAACTTATTATGTTCATTAATAATACAGATTGCCAAGAACTTCAAGCACTCAAAAGGTGATTTTCTCTATATTTCGATTTTTTTGCACCCTCAGATTCCAGATTACTCGAATCTAAACCTTGTCCTCTCCTAACAAACCAGATATCATTGAAAAGATTATTTATTCAGCGTTTCATGATGTTTAAATCTCACTTTTGAACAACTGACCCTTTCGACTGGTTCTGTGGTCCAGGTTCGCATATTTAAAAACCCCACATTTTTCCCTAGAAGACCAATCGTTTCATATTGTCATGTGACCACAGTGCCAGTTCCACTATTGCTATCATCCAGACAGGAAGCTGATGTCTCATCCTCACTGCACACACTCTTCTCACACCATCGATAAATAAGCACCAGGCAGCCGGATATTCCTATATTCCTCTCATTGTCCCTGTAACCGGAATGAGAGAAATCAGACGAGTGAAAGACAGGAGCGCAGGGCAGAGGATGGCATCTGTGCTCAGAGATGCTGAGGGACGAGAAAAGGGGAAAACCGTGGAAGCTCTGGGTGGGTTTCCGTACAGAGAGAGACAGACAACTCTGGCAGGATAACCCAGAGCCAGAGAACAAAGCAGGGAATGGGGTGACCCCGGGGCCCCTGGTGCATCCTGGCCCTAAAGAGCAGATCTCAGACCAGTGATTAACACCTCCCTAGATGATTCCATCCCTCTCTCTTTATTACCCTGATAGCACCGTTTGTGCTGATAAAGCAGCACTGTGCTGTAAGCACAAACAGATATATGCAATTATGAGGATTTATGCTTCGCAAAAGCGATGAAAGCATAACTGATCACAGCGGATGACTCAACTGTAGAACATGTTTTCCTGCTGCATTAATCTCTGTTCGAGCAATAAGAGATAATGTACAGTGAAACAGTCATTAATCGCCAAACAAACCCTGACAGTTTGATCAAAGAAACAGAAGGGTTTCCAAAGAGGATTTACTGTAACGAAATGACTGCTTATTACACGGCTCCTTAGAAAATAAACAGATAAAACAACAATATTCATTTGTGAGTGAGTGAGGTATTTTATTACGCTAGGATAAAAAGAGTGTGGAGTGAGTTATGAAATTCATATTTAGCCACAGTTAACACACACTGTACACGGCTCCGAAACATTTTCCCTTTCTAAATAAATACTTTTCCTCACCTCTCAGACCATATTTAATATAAATGACTCATACAGCACTTTTTTTCTGTTTTAGAATTGGTACATATTACAGTCATCAGTGAATATTTTTATTTCGTCAGTGTTTTTTCCATTAGTTTTCTCAAAGTGACAACATACAGGGCTCAACAGTAAAAAATTAATTAATAAATAATACAGACATTTGCATGCACACAAACTTTTTTGTGCCCTCAAGAGTATGGAAGCCGGTTTCCACCACTTGCTCAGCATTGCGTGATATAAAACTTTCTAAATTCTAAAACATAAACTCACAACTGCGAGACCTAAAGTCAGAATTGTGAGATATAAAGTCTGGGATGAAATAGGATGATATAACTATTTATATCTCACAACTCTCAGAAAAGAAAATCAGAACTGCAAAATATAAACTTGCAATTACGAGATAAAAGTTTGAATCGTGACTTTATATCAATTCTGAGAAAAAAAAAAAAGTCAGAATTGCAACATAAAAAGGTTTTTTTTGTATTTTCTATTCAGGGGCAGATACAGGCTTTCTAAATGTTTCTAAATGTAAGTAAAAATAGAGGCAAAAGTCTGGACGTTTTTTCCTCCCATACCCTGCATTTTTCACCATATTTTTCCAAACCATGTAGGAACCCTGACTGTATTTGCAAAAACATAATAAATAAATGAATAAGATTTGATAAAATGTTATTCTGTGGAACCCGTCTAATGAAAAAGTGCCTAAAGAATTAAATGAGGCTGCATGTGTTTGAGATGCGTGAAGGCCTCACCTACAGCCCAAAGCACTGAGTTGAAGGTGTCTTGATGCTCCTCTTTAGTGTTTATATCCATCCATGTGACCTGAAGAAGTCCAGAGGGGAGCTTTTTTACTCGTTTTGGTGTACACCTCCAGGAGAACTTAGTGCCATACGCCTCCATGTAGTCTGTGACTAAACCAGACATTTGCTGAAAGACAAGCAGAAAAACAACATATTAACAATCTCTATTCTTTAGAGCCATGCAGGTGGAAAAGTTTTAGAAATAAATATTTTAGATCTCAGGATATCAATCTCTGCAAGCGCTGTGCACACAACAAAGGGCCGTCACTCTCCTTCAAATAAGAGGAAATAATAATACATTTTTAACGATAAAAACGGCCTTTTTTAGGCTAACATAACTTATCATACAGTACAAAGGAAATACATTAAAGCAAACATACCCCTAAAAATATTAGATATTTTTCCAATTATATACACATTTTAAAGTTAGTGGCAACCTAACAAAGAGTAACCGTACAAATAAAGATGCTTTCAAATACAGAACATTTAAGTGCTTTTCCTCATCATTTGTTTTCTTAAACACAGATTTTAGTTGAACTGAGCAATTTGCTCTTTGTTGTGATTCTATTACTTCTGTCAGACATACTGCGGGTGTAATGCTTAATAACAACATGACAAATCTCCTGTCAGAACACTACAACCATTAATTAAAGATGAATGCTTAAAAAACAGGGTCATAAAACAAGTCTGGCCAGGTCTCTCATCCTGTTTTTGCCACACAGCCCGGCGGTTCTACCACAGTGAGTCACATTAAAGAATGCCCAAACCAAACGTTATTGGGACCAATGATAGCTATACTTATATGTGCATTTCACAAGTTGAAAACAAATTAATTTGGTGATTAAAAAAAAAAAAAAATAATTCTTTCTTTTTCAAAATATATCAGGACTTGCTGTCAGGCACCAAAACAGAGAGGCAGTACCTGATCAAAGCCCCGGAGGGCGATACTGCGCACCATCACAGTGGTGTCCAGACCAATGCCTGTGAGGAAGCCAGCACATTCCAACGCTACATCTTTACACACAGTGAAGGAAAATAAAATAATTAGCATTATCATCATCACCCTCGGTCTTTTTTTTTTCTTCTATGCACCATTTCCTGCAAAAAATAAAAGAGAAACTCAAAAAGAAGAACCTCTAGTCTATTTTATAAATTATTTATTTTTATTTATTATTTTTTTTAATGCTAATTGATTATGTTATTAATGTCACTTCTGCAAATAAAAAAAACTAATAATTTTTTTTAACATGTATATTATTGCTATCAAATGATTAATCGCATATAAAATAAAAGGTTTTGTTCTATTCATATAATTTATATTAAAAATAAATATATTTAATATATAAAAGATAACATGTTATGTATGCTACATATACATTATAAATATACACAGCACACACATTATGTAAACAAAAAGTTTCATTCTGGATGTGATTAATCGCAATAAATCATTTGAAAGCACTAATATAATTAGAAAAAATATATTTTTAATATATTTAAAAAAAATGCTTTTTTTTAAGTTTTAAAAATAACTATAATAACAAACAAATGGCTGTTTATGAAACCACTTAGTGGCTTAAAACACCTATATGTTATGTGGGATAATCAGTCACTGAGTGTGTTTACTTGCACAATCATGAAGTAATTATGCTTAATAAGCTGATGCCTTACTGCTTTTATGTTGGGTAAAAGTCAAAAAAACATTGAATGAAAAACCTAGAGGTTGATTTATCAGCATTTGGTTGTGAAGCACTTGTTGATTAATCATAGTGTATCAGGGTAAGTAGATTTGAAGGATACAACTGGCACCAACAACCAACCTGAAACACAGAAAATACACAGATGAGCAGCACCAACAACAACATCAGAAACATGATTTAATGATGCTAAACCATCTAAAGAGATCAGAAATGACACAGCACTTTACTAACACCAGAGACCGAGGGAAACTCAATCAAGATGACTGTGTGTGGTCGATCCGCTTGAATCCGCCCCGAGATTCACGGTCACGGTGAAGTCTAATTGTTAACACAAGGTCTAATCCTTGAGGATGTCCTTACACGGCGCTGCTGAGTGACACACACTTACACCAGAGCAACATCACACACGTTCAGTGTACTTCACTGCTAATGCACATCTGCACTTACGGCTCTTTTGTGCAGCAGCTTACAGAGGGATTAGGAGCAACATCTCAGACCTCTTTTCTGTCGCTTTAGCAACAAAACACATCCCTGAGCTTCCTCCTGCCACACTGCTACATGTCTGAGGATCGGCACAGACTAAAAACCTTACTGGATTAGCACAAACGGACATTCCTTAAAATACAGAATGACTAATGTATGAACCATGAGATCTCATGCATCCAAATTCATCTGCTTTTGTTCAGGCAACACATGCAATCTGTTGACCAACGTCATTCAGAGGAAGCACTTGTCTGTTGTGTATACTGACATTAGTCAGATTATTGAAAACTTAAAATTAAACAAGGGCCCGGATAGGGATTAGATTAAGCCAGGACTCGACCTTTGCTAGTTTAAATATTAATAATATTAAACATTTTAACATGTGTCATATAGCTGTATGTTGAGTACAGATGAAATGTTCTGAAGTATTATTTGTAAAAACACACTAGATTGTTCATTCTATATAATAATAATAATAATAATAATACAAGTCAATAGAAATAAAAACAAGCATAAAACTATTCTATATGCCAATTTTAAATAACTACACATTAAACAAACCAAAAAGGGAAAAAAGCATAATCATAATGCCATGTTTCATAATCATATAACCTCATTTACATTATATCATAATCCAAGTCCGATAAGAATTATGCATAGTTTAATGCAAATCAATGAAAACCAGCATAAAACTATGCAATATGCCAATTTTACACACTTAACTGAAAACCTGCAGAATCATATTGCCATGTTTCCCAATCACATTACCTACAAGTATTTCACTCTCATAAACACAAACACAGCTCATATTTGATCATGCCCTTCATTAACTGTAGATATTTACTATCAGGCCTAGGATAGCATTCTCTTCAGCCGAAGTCTCACAAGCGAGAGAGGGTTAATTCTGGGGAGTGTGTGTGAACTGCGGTTACTGTAGACTCGGTCAAGCTTGGCCGCCACCTCTATAATAACCCTGACCTTGATAAGATCGGCAAGTTCATGCTGTACCTTCCCTAAAGTCTGCCCAGACTGAGCCTGCTTTCATTCCAGCAGAGCAGAGAGAGATAACAGCACAGAAGACCATTTACTGCATCTGTGAGTCCCGAGGCCTATCGGACACCTGAAGCACAGGAAAACAGTTACCTAGCTCCTTCAAAACAAGTTTTATTCAACACTGACGTTCATGTAACGAGCCCAAGGGTTGATATTATACTGAATGATCATTTGGTAGTCTTCAGAAGCCAAAGCATATACGGTGCGTCATCAGTCCTGACAGACGCTCTGTTGTTTTGGTGGAAAAGTCTTTCCTTTCCTTGGCCCTCTCGGGCATGCGTGCCAATGCTCTTGTTCATGCCCGTCAGTCACCGAGACCTCGCCACTTCCACAGGATGAGCTCTGAAATCACACCTGTACAGCTGACAGCTCAGCAGCAAAACAACATCACCTGTCTGAGAGGATACGGCCGCGACAGAAACTATAGCGTGACTCCAGCTGAGGGGAAGGAACTGAAAACAAGTTCACCTCTAAATAAAGTTATATATACATAAATAAATATATAATATTTGACCCTGGACCACAAAACCAGTCATAAGGGTCAATTTACTGAAATTCCATTGATGTGTTTGTTAGGATAGGACAATATTTGGCTGAAATACAACTATTTGAAAATCTGGATTCTGCAAAAAAAAAAAAAAAAAAATCTAAATATCCAAATTAAGTTCTTAGCAATGCATATTACTAATCCAAAATATTTACAGTAGGAAATTTACAAAATATCTTCCTGGAACAACGACACTGACCCTAAAATATCTATTTAGGAGTCTTATACCTTTCCAATGATATAAGTTTGTCATGATTTGATTAGGGTTTAAATGATGTTGATAAACTAATTTGGGCAGGAGCACATTCGAGTGACTAGCCACGGCTGGCACCGCATTTCCCAATCAGCCTATTACCCTTCACCCAATAGGAAATAAGAGTATCCTCCTTAAATAAGCCCAACTTCCTTCCTTCCTCGCTCTTGAATCCCTCCGCCACCCTTACTGCCACCTTCTATCTTCACCTTCCTCAGGGGCACGCGGGGTTCGAGCCAGATGCCGCGCTCCGCCAGACCTAAAACCCCTAGAGTCCGCTGAGCTCCCGGCTCACTCCCCTGGACAGCCAAACTGGCTATTTTATTGATATTAACGAGAAAGTGTGAACTTGTGAATTGCATTATAGTGAAGTTAACCGTGACAGTTAAGAGGTTAATATCCTAATTTATTAATGAAATAATTTAAGTGACTTACGTTTTTCTCGGAGACTCTTTGAGCCAGAAAACATCATCACTCGTGATCCCCAACTCCACGGCTCCTGGGATCTGAAGGATAAAACACACAGATATGATATTTTAAAGATGAAATATATAGCATAAGTAGCAGTCAATTTAATAGCCATTATAATGTTTGCATATAATTTAAAATAAGGTTATAAAAAAAAAAACATTTAAATTAATTAAGTCTATAATAAATGAACAACTCCATATATATATATATATATATTATAGACTTAATTTAAATGTTTTATATTTAAATACATAAATAAAAATATTTATAGTTTAAAAAATATAAAACTATTCAAGTTACTTTTTATAACAAACTTAAAAAATAACTACCGTTTTAAATAATACAAACAATAAAAACAAAAATGCTTCCAATATTCGTCCAGAACATTATCCAATTTAAAATATTTTTTTCTATAAAAAGTCTATACACCCCTGTACAGCTACATAAAAAAAACTCATCTTTTAGGAAAGGTGCAGTTAAAATAAAAAACTACAATAATTTGGTTGCATAAGTGTACACACCCTCTTATAACTAAGGATGTGGTTGTGTTTAGAATTCAAACTCATGTTAAATAGGAGTCAGTACACAACCGTCATCATTTAGAGTGCCTCTGATTAAACCCAAATAAAACTAAGCTCTTCTAGTAGGCTTTTCTTGACATTTTGTTAGTTGCATCTTACAGCAAAAGCCATGGTCAGCAGAGAGCTTCCTAAGCATCAGAAGGTATCAGTCAGGAGAAGTGCATGTCACTTCAAGTGGAGGAAATATGGTGAAAACAACTGATGAAAAGATGAGAGGAAAACTGGTCAGGGAGGATGCCAAGAGGCCTACAGAGACATTATAGAAGCTGCAGGAATTTCCGGCAAGTACTGGCGGTGTAGTACACATATCTCCAGTATTCTTCATATGTCTGGGCTGTGGGGTGAAATGGCAAGAAAAAAATCCAGCTCAATTTTGCAAAAACACATTATAAGTCTCCCAAAAGCATGTGGGGAAAACGTGTTATAGTCTAATGACACCAAGGTTGAACTTTTTGGTCATAAACACAAAAGGTATGTTTGGCACAAAAACAACACTGCACTTTACCAAAGAAACACCACCACACCCAGAGGGAAGCATGGTGGTGCCAGCATCATGTTTTGGGGCTGTTTTTCTTCAGCTTGAAATGGGGCACAAGGCTAAAGAGCTAGAAAGCTAAAGATGATCTTTCAGCATGATAATACCCCAACAGCACACATCTACATCAACAAAAGAACGGCTTCACCAGAGGTTTTGGAAAGGCCCAGCCAGACCTGAATCTGTGGGGTAATGTGAAGAGGACTCAGGAGATGTCCTCGCAATCTCAGAGATTTGGAGCGTGGGCAAAGAAGTCAAGATGCGTAATGCTCAAAAGGTGCTTGAACAAAGTGCTTGTTTAAAGTTGCGTACACTCAACTTCACCTTTCCTAAAAGATTTCAGTTTTTTTTTTACTATTTAAATCCCAGAAAGCTGCCATTTTAACAGATGTTTTAGGTCCATGGCATATGTAAAGTAAACCCAAACATGTGACTGGTTCAATATAAATGTAAAACGATCCCTAAAGACTTTTTTTCATGATAACACAGAAAAAAATAGTATTGTCCTAACATAATTGATTGCAACTAATAATACCAACAATGAAAAAACAACTGAAAATATCTTAAAACACGTTGCTTAAATATCTTCAATATTTCTATATAACATCACTCAATTTAATGTATGCTTTTTTTTGTTGTTTTTTTAATGAAAAAAAATAAAATAAATAATAATAAATATTTAATTAATTAATAATAATATT
>JAUMHP010000083.1:1581950-1596813 GCA_032361065.1 Enteromius trimaculatus
ATATATGTCACATCCAAAATAAGTTTGTTAATTGTGTATATTAAATCACTCATACAGTATATATTTTGAAAGTATTTGCATGTAAATTGCATTTATATATTTATTATTATTTACTATATGTAAATAATATAAACATTAAATGTTTACATGCATTTTATAATATATTATGTAAACAAAAACTAATTTAGGATGCAATTAATCATTTATATGATGGTTTTCCATAAAAACTATTTGCCAGCGTTCATTAAAATATCTTCACTTGAGTTCTGCAATAGAATTAAAGTCATGCAGGTTTTGAAGATGCATGCAATTATTGAGGTTTTTGGATGAAGTATGGTTTTAATGTGTCAGGATATCCTGCTGGTGAGTAAGACTTGTGTCTGATTCTCTGCAGGCCTTCATCGTTACGTGTGGCTGGTTTATGAGCAGTCAGACAGCATCAGCTGCACCGAAGCGGTCCTCACCAATCGCTCTGGAGACCACCGCGGAAAATTCAAGATCCAGAGCTTCCGCAAGAAATACGGCCTCGGCGCTCCACTCGCAGGGTCTTGCTTCCAGGCCGAGTGGGACGACTATGTGCCCAAACTCTACCAACAGCTTGCTGGCAAATAGTTTAGAATTTAGGACTTTTCACCAATAAACGAAACCGTTGTTTGCTTTAAAAGCGGTGTAGAAATGATGCATTTTTAGGTCATAGTTTGTTTTGGTTGCATTAAAAAGGAACTGATGGAAATACTTGCCTTTATTTGTCACTTCACCTGGAGACTGCCTTCAGTTAAAAAAAAAACTTTGCACCTTTGAATAAAATGCAGGCAATCTTACGTTGTATTTGTGTATGCACCTTTAATTTCATAAAATTCCAACTGCAGTATTATGGAAATAAAAATCCTGGCAAATAAAACCAGACGCCGCTTGTGTGATGAGCACTTTATTTACAAATATAATTAAAAGCTCTGACAGAATCATGCCTCTTAACCTGAAAACAAATGTAAAGTGCATGCGACAGTAAAGCGTTTTTGTTCACAAATAATTTTTTGTAGAAAATACACAGCCGGAGAGGATGCCAATAATCAAACAGATACCCCCGATCATGAAATGAGAGGCCTTGAGACAATTTCACCAGTGACCGCAGGAGGGAAAGGGTGCAGAAACATTTATATAGATGTGTTTGTATATATATATATATATGCATATATAAAAAGAAATCGAAATTCAGTTAAAATGTAATAGGAAAATAAGTAAAAGTTCTCCATAAAGCCTTCTATACACAAAATACATGTCCCTTCCCCTTCAGCCCTTTGTGCAGGTACCAC
Source organism: Enteromius trimaculatus (assembly GCA_032361065.1). NCBI lineage: Eukaryota > Metazoa > Chordata > Actinopteri > Cypriniformes > Cyprinidae > Enteromius > Enteromius trimaculatus. Next base: position 1,583,264 of record JAUMHP010000083.1, read on the forward strand.
AAGTTATGATTGATGTATGTTTTATTCACATTGTGCACCTCGGATGAAAAAAAAATCATATTCAATTACCATAAGAATCTCAAAAGTCACAGATGCAACTGTTAAATGTTTTTCAATGCTTAATAAAAGGTATTTTTTCATTTCCTCCGGGTGAATAAACACCAAATAGAGATTCAAGCAGCAAGAGGCAGGAGGCTGCAAAAAACTAAACAAAAAAAAAAAGTAAAAAAAAAAACAAACAAAGAACATTATGAAATCACATAGCCTATCATCAAATTAGCAAAAAAATGTGCATCTGGATTAAAATGAGCAATACAAACCCCCCGTTCATATTGCTTTTGTCTTGAAATCTCTAATTTTTAATACACTGAAAGTGTTATCATTGCACGAGAAAACATTGACATCAACACTGTGACGGATTTCATCGTCTCGTATATAATATTCATATATAAAAAGAGACAACTAAGGGACGTAATCCAGCATGTTATCCCATGACATGTCTAGAAACGTGGCACCGGCCCAGACGATCGACAGGACTGTCAGTAGCAAAAACAGCAGATTTGTTCCAAAAAACAACAACAAAAAAGAGAGAAGTGGACAAGCTGGACAGAGGGAGGGTGGTGGAGTGTTCTGGTCTCATCTGTAGTCGTCTTTAGGGTAGTCCAAAGCACCCAAGTTATTGAAACCCATACGGAGGCTCTCCATATCGAAGGCGTCGATCTCTCTCTCCTGACGGTCCAGCAGGTGTTTGATCCGGTCGGTGCGCTCTTTCTGAAGAGAAGCCAGCTCCTCCTCGATCTGAAAACACAAGACAGAAGCTCAAACCAATGGAAGTTCAATACTGTCATCATTTACTCACTCCAACCCAAAGGAGGATATTTTGAAGGCGGCTTGTAATCAGGCTGTTTTGGTCACTACTGACTCCCGCAGCAGGAATGATGACCCAAACCCTGGTTACAAACTTTTTCAAAACATCTTCCTTTGCGTTCAGCAGAACAAAGACTTTCATACAGGTTTGGAACCACTCCAGGGTGAGGAAAGGATGACAGAAGTTTTTTTTTCGGGTGAACTGTTCCTTTAAGAGGAACCAGCAGACTGCATGATCCCGGAGCAAGGCCTTGCTTTGATTACCTTCAAAATCTCATTAAACACTTTGAAAAAACAAAGTTAACCTCAAGTTCAGTGTTAGCTTGTCTACTTAAAATAATCCAAGTCATGGAGCAAAGTAGCTTGTGGGAGTCCTGGGGCTCTTGTTTGGCCCTGAGCTTATGTTTTGTGTTGTTCCTGAGACCTTTGAGCTGCTCTGGAAATCAACATTTTGATGCCACTTCTGTTAATATTTAAGGATTGCTTGATTTTTGAACGTTCAGTTCCAGTCCTCTAATTCGACTGGACAAACAGAAAACAAAACCAGCCACGCTGTCTAAAATACAGTAAAGATTACTTTATTAACTTAACAGGATTGTTGTTAGAAGCAAAATCTTTTCTCATGGCTACAGGTAATGCTAAATATATATATATATATATATATATAAATGTATTTCTGTGATGCAAAGCTGTATTTTCAGCATCATTTCTCCAGTCTTCAGTGTCACACGATCCTTCAGAAATCAGTCTAATATACTGATTAGCTGCTTAAGAAATAGTTTTATTATTATCAATCTTGAAAAACAATTGTGTTGCTTTATATTTTTATGTAAACTACATTTTTGGGATTTTTTGATGAATATAAATTCCACAGTATTTAAAATATATATTTTTTATTACATTATAATTGTATATATATATATATATATATATATATATATATAAATAAAAGCACTGTATCTGTGTAAATATAAAGTACATACGTACTGTATGTATATGCACAAATAAAGAAAAGAATGCTGAGATATAGTTGTTGTTTTTACCATATTTTCTGTGTCAATGCTAGTTTAAATTTTAGTAATTGTGTTGTTTTTGAGTTTTTAAATGTGTAAATTGGTTTTATTTATTTTAGTTCAGTTTCAGATTTAGTTATTTTAGAACTTCATTTTTTTTATATCTTATTTAAAAATATATTTTATATCTTATTTATTTTTAAGTAACTTTTTTATGATTCTAGTTTAGTTATCTAAAGTAAGCCTGATTTTAATACGTTTCAATAAAATATATTGATACATTGTAAATGATGAAATGCACTGAAAAACATACTGGCAGTGCTTAAATATTCTTCACAGAGATGCCTTAGAGAACCATTTTTGGTTCCACAAAGAACCATTCAGTCAAAAAAACCTCTCTTTCTCATCTTTTTATAATTTGAACAATAAGTCTTTCACCACAAAGAAGCTTTTGTGAAGCAGAAAGGTTCCTCAGATGTTAAAGGTTCTTCTATGTGCTCAAGCACTTTTACACTGGCTTCATTAGAGGTTAATAACAGGACCTTCTGTTCAAGGTGTGCTCGGCGCAGTGAGACTTTCTGCTCCAGTTTCTCCTGCTCTCGCTCGTGCTGGGCCTCGGTCTGAATCTTGATCTTGCTCTGGTACGCATTGAGTAACTCCATCTCCTGCTGCAGCTGCTGCCTCAGAGCCTGGCACTCGGCCTCCTGAGCTTCATCCAGACGGAGCTGCACAAAAACACACGAGCGCACGTGAGCCTCAGAAGGTTTGCTCACAGCACAGTTACCGTTAACCATCAATAGCCTTCTTGTACAGGCGCCGGGCCGAGACTGGAATATCAAACAGGACGCCCGTTCATTATATATCTGTATGAACTGTCTGCTCACATTAGCTGTTCCAACATGGGCTGCTTTTAAAAGTGCTGCATTACAATGTTGCATTGCTCCTGAAAAAAACTAACTATTAGCATACTTTGTTACATTTTATGGAATGGAATGCGTTGTTACCTTTGAGTTTCTTTTTCAAACCCGGGCAGGGATTGCTTGTTTTTAATTTTTCCCAAAAGGACTTTAAAAAGTCTTTTTTTAAGCATTACGCTCCAAGCCAAGCAGCTACGAGGTCAATTATAACATTACAAACTTATTTAAAGCAAAAAATCATCTGAAACGGTGCTTAAAAATGTCTGTTTTTCAATCCGGGAGATGAGAGACGGACTCGATTATGTCACGTGAAGGGAGAGGGCAGTTTGCTAGGACACTTATTTTCTATACAGCATTATGGGTAATGTAGTTTTTCACCACAAACTGAAAAAGTGCTACTTGAGGGCTTCTAGAAAAGCATGTACCATTGATTGACTTCAGAACACATCCTGTCAAATGATTCACCTAAAACTAAAGTAAATGGTATGGTCCTGGATAATGATGAAGAGTGTGGTTTCTTCACTCACGGCCTGTGATGCCATCATCTCGTTGATGCTCTGCTCGTACTGCTCGGCCAGGATGGCCAGTTTGCGCGTTTGCTCATCCTTCAGGGCTTTCAGCACCGTCTTGTGCTCGCTTTTGGGGGTCACCTCTAGCTGATGGTGCCTCAGGGCCTTGTACTGCTTGGTCTGGACTTTACACGTGTCCTGGAACTGTTTCTTTATCTGGAGCTCCATCGCCTGCAGGAGACAAGACTCACAGCTGAAGAAACACAAACTGACAGCCTTTTCAGGACAAAAATGACCGTCTGATATGAGTTTTGCCTCAAAACGAAATGAAGAAATCTGTGGCTTTTTTGGTAACGCTTAGAAATAAGATCCCATTAACGTTAACTCAATTTAACAATTAGCAATGCATTTGTTATATTATTTATTAATGCTAAGATCAATATCAGCTCCGGTCCATTAAATTATATTCACTTTTGGTATTAATAATGAATAAGTAGATATTTACATTAACATGAACTATGCTACTATTCTTTGCTAGTTTCAGTGAAGTCTTACCGCTTTTTAATGTTTTAGATGAGCCTAATGTAATCTTCAAATTAATCCTCAAACAATTAATCACATCCAAAATAAAAGTTTTTGTTTACATAATATGTGTGTGTACTGGGTATATTTTTATGCATATATAAATATCTTCTGATCTATCAATTTATATCCATATAATTTATATAAATATTGAATATATAAGCATAATATTTGTCTTAAATATAGGCATGCATGTGCTTGTGTTTATATATCTATAATATACACAGTGCACACATATATATTACGTAAACAAAAACCTTTACTTTGGATGCGATTAATCGCAATTAAATAAAAAACAATCGTTTCTCAGATCAAGACACAATAGAGCACCATCAGTCTCAACTAACCTGCTATCGTTCAGAATATTTAGCCAGTAACTGAAATAGTTAATCGAGTTCACGTTCCTAGAAACCATGAGACCTACACAGATGTTGTAGGTTAAGTTCACGCTATATATAGCCGGGTAATAAAAGGAAGAGCAGGGTTGGTGGTACCTTGAGGTTCTTGGGCTGCTGCCGTAGTTCGAGCACATGTTTGCGGTGCAGTTCTCGCTCTCTCCGGTTGTTGTATTCGATCTGGTTCTCCAGCTCTGTCTGGTGCTGCAGCCGGATCAGATCCATGCGCAGTTTCTGCAGGGTCTTCAGCTGCCGGTGCTCAAGTTCTTGGGTCGACTCGTCTTGCCTGATCAACATGGCATGCTCCATTTCCTTCTGAGTCTTCTTCTTATTCAACTCCTGAAAGACAGTTAACTTTACAATATTACATTATTCAAACGTGAGCCTGGAGGACAAAAGCAGTCTTAAGACACACGGATGTATATACAGTAAAATAGCCAAACGACAATGGGTCCATTTTTTTTTTTTTTTTTACAGTAAGTATATCAAAACTAGTGATTAATCGCGATTAAATCACATCCAAAATAAAAAAAGTTTGCGTATATATAAAATATGTGTGTGTACTGTGTATATTTATTATGTATATTTAAAGACACACACATACAGTATATATTATATATTTAGAAAATATTGACATATTACTATTTATATTATATATAAATGTATTTCATACAGTATATAAGCACACCATATTTCTTAAATATGTACATTCATGTGTATGTACTTATATATACATAATAAATATACATTATGTACACAAAAACATTTATTTTGGACACAATTAATTGTTGCCCAGCACTAATCAAAACTTAATCTTTAATTATAAATATGTTTTGCTAAGGGCCTCACTTACAGCAGACAGCTTTAAAAGGTGCTTTTTTCAATAATTATTATCATTTTTCTTTTTTTTCTTTTAGCACAGATTTCAGATTTAATCTCAGCCAAATATTGTCCTATCCTAACAAACTTCACATCAATAGTGAGATTATTTATTCAGAGGTTACAAAACAAAGTTAGCGCTTGAAAACAAACCCTAACCGGGAGAACATGCAAAATGCAGAGACCATATAAGGGTTTAGACTCAGTAATACTTCCGAAGGTTTCCTGCAGATTAAAGCACTAGATTAAGAGATTTGCACATTGCTGCAATACTTATTTTCCAATCAGATTAATTGAAAGCAGTCATCAGCCCTGAGAAATGGTTCAAATATTGCACTCTCCCTGGGAAAACCCTTCATACGATTACCCTGTATATATATATACACATACTGTACACACCACTGTTTAAAATCTCAGGCTCAGTAAGATTTGATTTTTTGATTAAAAACAGCAATTATTGTCATATTGTAAAATTTGCTGTTCAAGAAACATTATACATTTTTATCTTTTCTTTTTGTAGTCATTTGAAATGAACAATAATCATTACTGATCCCAAAACTAGTAAACACACCTGTTGTTATTTGAGAGCGCTAAGAGTCTCACCTCTCGTAGCTGCTCCTGCTCAAACTCGTGCTTCTTGATCATGATCTTGCGTTTGAAGGCTCTGCAGTTTCTGTCGTAGAAAGACCTCTGCTGACCCAGAAGCTGAGCCTCTTCTTCGGCCTGAGAGTGCTGGATGTTCTCCTTGTGTTTGGAAAGCCTCTCCTGCTTCTCTTTCTTAGGCGTGCTGTGGTCTTCACTCATTTCCTGAACAAAGAAACATGAAAACAGACGAAAGAATGAAAAGAACAGTGAATACCCTGTTTTTTACATTAGAACTTGCAACACATTTAACATGTTTTCTATACCCTTTTTTAAAATGCATGGCAAGATTTGCTTTTATTAAATGAATTATAAAGTATAAATATATATAGGGGTCCACATTTTACAATTCATAAATAAATGTTGTTTTTTTCTTGAAGTGGCAAAAAACAGAACAAGAAAAATTTTAATAATAAAAAAATATTTGTGTGTATTTTGCATGCACACAACCAACTCGAGAAACTATTCACGTGCACTGGTATTTTTTTTTTGCATGCATATGCATTACAATTTCTATTTTATATAACCTATTTCTATTGTGCATCACTGCCATCTTACTATGAATAAAGTCTGGAAATGCACATATTTTTTCATGCTTTGCTGAATACATTTCCAGACCTGGAAATTACTTATACTTTTCCATAATTTTCCAAACTCTGAAAGGAAGCCTGTCTATATGATGCAGTTAGAGGGAAAAGTAATTTAAAAACATTAGACGGCTTGGTAAGTTAAACATCAATAATATTAATATTCCAGTAAACGTATAGGATACTTGTAAGAACTAGACAAGAACCTCTTTGATCTTCTCCTTGCACAGCTTATACTGTTTCTTCTGGTTGTCGAGGAAGTTGGTGAGCTCTTTCTTCTGCTGGGCCATGATTTGCTGCTGAAACTTCTTCTCATCAGCTGCCAGTGTTTTCATCTGAGGAACACAACACAGATTTATCATTAATAGCACTGCAATTTCATTGCAACTACGCCACTGATTTTTTTTATCTTTTATGTTAGAAACGAAGCTAAAAAATCCACATAGTCTTATTTTCTTCTCTGGCTTCATTAACATATTAATCAGCATATGCTGCATGAATAATTAGAATTCATCCCTCGGCTATTTACATGTTTCGCATGCAATATGTAAAATAATAATACAAACTGGGGAACTGCATGAACTTTTGCACTCATCTCTTTTTTTTTTTTTTTACTTTGTGCGAGATTATTAATATAGAAGCCAATTTCCGCCACGGAATAAAAACAACTCACAACAACTTGTGATACAAACTCACAAATCTGATTTGCATTAGATATAAAGTTGCAATTATGTAAAACGTCTGAATTGCATATAAAGTCACAATTGCAAGTTATAAGGTGCAATATTGAGCGGAGAAAAATACCAACATGCTCTCATAATTTGCAATTCTGACTTTAAAACTTGCAATTGCGACTTTATTTATCACACAAAATTCAGTATTACAAGAAAAAGTGACGGAAACGGGCTTCCACTGTTAAAATCCAAGAATAACCATTCTGGATGGTTTATAGTCCAATCACTATTGTTTGTCAACCTCGTTTCAGTTCAGGACACCTTTATTCATATAGTGCTTTAAACAACACAGACTGTGTCAAAGCACTTAACAGTATCTAATAGGAGAATAGAGCGTCAGTAATATATAATAACAGGATTAAACACTCAATTTTTAGTTAAAGATATTTCAATTTGCTAATTGTAATTGACAATACTTGATTAGCTAGCTCTATGGGTCTGAACAGAGGAATAAAGACAGATCACGCACTTCTTTGTCCGTTTGGATGGCGTGCCTCTTGGCAAGTTTCTCCAGCTCAATGAAGGCATTGTTGGCGTGGGTTTCCAGCTCTTTCTGGAGCTTCAGTCGGTGCTCGTCCATCTCTGCCTTCAGCTTGTTCTCCAGAGCAATCAGCTGCTTCTGGTGCTGCCGGCGCATGCGTTTGTAGCCCGACATCTGCTCTCGGAGCTCATTTTCCTGCTCGTGTTCATGGATCTGACGTGTTACCTAGAAGGAAAAGAACTTGGTCAACTTTTGAGTGATGAATTTCTTCAGTGTAGCAAAGTGCAGAAATCAACTCACAGACACTTCTTGGATGATGCGGACCAATGCAATGCTGCGTTAACTCTAATATCTGATAAATGGTGGCTCTTTTAAGTCATTGCCAGAACATGCAAAATTACGTTTCAGGTTGCATGCATTTCCCTACTTAAAAAAGCATCTCCCAATACAGTCTGTTTTTAATCCCTATTGGCGCATTTCTGATTTTTCACATCCCCCCAGAACGGTCTCTGTAAATGTGAGGATCTTAAAAAAGAAACAAGAGCTACTCTTAGATACTGTCCATCGATTAACCAGAAAAAGCCATGAAATCTACAGCGCAGCAAGTGCTATGACTAAAAGTTCTTGTGATCTCAAAGGTGCATGAAAATAACAAACACTATAGTACTATACTGACAAATACAGCATATAATTATTAAATGCACTGCAATATCTAATTGTGACAAAGAGGAGAAAGTTGCACTGGTAAATATTACACATCTGCATAGCCTTTGTGAGTTTTCTAGATGGTCATAGATGCCTCTAAATATAACGATGAAGACAGAAAAGCCAGCGCAGACGAACCTGGAAGAAGGGCGTGTCCAGATCGAACTGTTCGTTGAGTTTCTCGTAACTCCCACCTGAACTCCTCAAGCCAAACATATTGGCGAAATAAACCACCCGTGAGAACATGGAGAGCCGCCTGCACTACATCCCCCAAAAGCACTCGCTCAAATCCCAGCGGGAGAGAAAGAGAGAGGGGATAAAGAGAGAGGGCGAACACTGCTTCTCCTCTCTCCTCGCAGGTGCGCCGGGAATGAATGAGGTTCTCAGAGAGGCCTAAGCAGCGTTTAGTAGGCCAGTCACATGAGACGCCTGTCGAAGGGGGAAATTTCCTAATCGCCCTGAATCAGAAGCCCCACTGTAACCGCAGTCTCCAATCCAATCGCTTTCTGCCCAGATGCCCCTATCAGCCCCACCGAAGGGCCATGTGATAGCACTAAAGCCAGAGGGAGGGAAAGAAACGCTTCCAGGGTAAAGGTGTAACAGCTTCAGTGTGAAGCGGACACATGTGGAGCCGAAGTGTTCAACAGGTATTTTATTTTGATTTGATTTGTTTTTAGCACATACACTACCGTTCCAACGTTTGTGATCAGTAAGACTTGTCATGTTTTTTTTTTTAAAGACGTCTCTTCTTCTCATCAAGGTTACATTTATTTGATTAAAAATGCAGAAAAAAGGAAATCTTGCAAAATGTTATTACAATATAAAATAATGGTTAATATCCTTGAAATATAATTTATTCATGTGATGCAAATCTGAATTTCCATCCATTACACCATTAGAAACACAGCCTTTAGAAATCATTCTGATATGCTGACAAAAAAAAAACAATTGATATATAAAAGAATATAATCTAAAAGAACAGCATTTATTAAAAATAAATATTTGATTTCACTTCTTATCAATTTAACACATCCTTGTGAATAAAAGTTGTTAGAAAATATTTTTATTTTAAATAAATGTTATTTTTAAAAACCCTATTAAAAACACAATTTGCAAAAAATAAAGCACAATTGTTCCCAATATTGATAATTCTAATAATGAATCCTCATATTAGAATGATTTCTGAAGGTTGACACTGGAGTAATGATGCTGAAATGGCCTAGTAATTATTTTAATGTACATTAAAATAGAAAAATGTTATTGGACATTGCAATAATATTATTTCTTTCTGTATTTGTAATCAAATAAATGCAGCCTTGAGAAGAAAAACATTAGCATCACAGACATTCCAACCCAGAATGCTTTGCAACAAGCTTAGTCAAAAATACCCACAATTAGCTCAGGAGTTAATGTAAATCCAAGCTGTGAGCAGGGAAACAACTAAAAACTGCTGGAAAACTAAGCAAAGAAACAGGAGCTGTATGTAGGACGTCAGCTGGAGTTAAAACATCTAAAACATCCTCAGCTTTCTTTTCCCATCCCTATACAACACATCTAAATATCTATTTCATTCATTCAACACGTGACCCTGGAGCACAGAACACAGATATATTGGTAGCAATAGCCAAAAATTCATTGTATAGGTCAAAATTATGATTATTGATTCATTTTTCATGAAGATATATATTTTTTTTAATTTCCTACAGTAAATATATCAAAGCTTTAGCATTTCTAAAAACATTTTTCGGACAACTTTAAAGTTAAAGATTTTTTTTGCATCCTCAAATTTCAGATTTTCAAATAGTTGACAAACATTGTCCTCTCCTAACAAAACATGCATCAGCAGAAATCTTATTTATTCAACCGATACATCTCAGTTAAACAAAATGGACTATTACAGTATGTCCAGGGTCACATCTGTCTTCATACGTCTTTTGTCTTCCCTCTCACTTTCTTTCTACACCTCACCCCTCCTCTACGGCTCTTCATATCAAGCACAAAGAGAGTCTCTTTCCCTGCATAGCCCAGATCCTCAAGTCTCCTTCCACACAAGCCTTAAACCCATATCGATAAATAAACAGCGCACACTTGATTCCACCAACACGTCGATGGAGACAATAAAATCAGGATGGCTACACCAGACCCATAAACCCACTAAAGCAAAACTCCTTTGTGATCATCTGAAATGATAGATGAGTGTCTGTAGTATCAGACCAAGTCCACTGCGCTTGTCTGCCCCTAGAGGGTGCTCACGCTCCAGCCAAACGGGCCGAACAGGTGACATCATCATCTAAACCAAGCACCCTGTGATCGACTACACCGCCTGCCCTTCATCTCCATTTATTCATCAATTAGGGTGGAAGAGGTTGTATCACAATAGATTTTTTTTGCATGCTTAATTGCATTTTTGTTTCATAAATATCTGATGTTGATTTTTTATTTTTTATACCCAAAAGCCCACAAGACTAAGAATATGTTTAGGGTTGGATCACAGCGTATTAACTAATAGTAGACAACAACACCAATGACTCGTGTGAGGAGTGCAGCTGGCTATTGACCGAACCACGTTGCCTTGACAACAGATGTGAAAGAGAAAAGTAAGACGCTTTTTGTCTTCCCCCCCCCTCCAAATAATGAGAGGGTTAAACAGGAAGAGAAGGAGGCAAGGACCACCGAGAGGAAGAGAGAGAAATGACCGCAGTGTATTAAAGCAAAGGGACGACAAGAAAAAGAAAGAGTAAAGCGGGAGAGGAGGGGGGGAGAGGATGACAGCGAGGATGATGTCATTCTTTTTCCTCACCAGTGAAGCTGACTTGATGGTGGCGAAGCGCTCACGGTTTTTATAGTTATGAGCCGGAGCTCTTTCCGACGAGGACGGTCGAAGGTCCGAGCGGTGGTCACGATGAGGAAGGTCATCACGGATAAACTGATGAACCGGAGGACAAAAAAAAAAAACCATCAAATCAGACAAAACATATTCTCTGTGAGCTATACATTTCCTCTGTCAGACACAGCAAACCAAAAATGATCCAGACGCCAGATTATTTATTCACCATTATTAAACACTGTTACGAGTGGGCTATACGGCCAAAACTTTATATGAGGGATTTATTTAAATATAGTGATATTTATATATTAAACGTGTATTTTCTGTAAATAAGGTTGCTATGATATCTACGTTTTAGAGACCAGAGAAAATTCTCAATTCCTCACAGTAACTGAAATTAATTACAAACAAAAGCATCCTCAAAATTATTGAATATAATTGAATGTCAGTAATATAAAAAAAATATAAAAGATAAATTAAATAAAGATTTTGTATGTCTGAAGTATTTAGTTAAGAGAAAAGCATAATTAAATGTAAAATAAAACGGCACAGTCCGAGTAAGAATTAAACTTGCTTTGTTTCTTATTAAAGCTGCAAGTCCTTCAGTCAAAAGCAGTGTGGGATTTTTTTATAAATAAATCTAATATGCTTAGTACGGTTAAATATTACAGATTTGCACATAAAGGTGATATACACATACATTTTTTATATATTTAAAACAAAAAAAATCTAAACGCACACATACATATATATACTGTATAAATTTAGCACACTTTAACCACAAGGAATGGCATTTTTACTTCCTATAGTATGTACTTCTCATATCTTAAGTTTATTTTAATATCGTATACAGTTTTAAAAGTTTGGGGTTGATAAGATTTTATAGATTTTGTTTTATTTATTGTGTTTGAAAGAAGCCCCTGGTGCTCCCCAAAGCTGCATTTATTTGATCAAACATAGTTAAAACAGATTCTGTTGAATTCTCTGACTGTGACTAACAACAACTGCAAGAGAGTCATTTCGAGTCTAACCACAAACTACATTTTTCTCTCTACAGTATGCACTAGCTATGCAGCATATAGTAGTCTCAAACACAAACATGCGTATTTGGTGGAGAACTTTTTCGTCTTCAATCTAATAATAACTTTATACCTTCTCTGTGGCCTGAAAGACTGTGTGTACCATTAAAACTGTAACAAGCCAGTTTTCTGAGAATTTAAGAGCTGGACTGAGAGAGAAAATCATAGGAAATTACTTCCAGAAATGGACTGGAAAGCATATGCAAGCCTGAAGCACAAAACCAGTCATCAGCAGCACGGGTATATTTGTAGCAATAGCCAAAAATACACTGCATGGGACAAAATGATCCAATTTTCTTTTATGTCAAAAGCCAATAGGATTTTAAGTAAAAATCATGTTCCATTAAGATACTTTCTTACCATAAATATATCAAAAAATTTTTGATTGGACATACTGTTATGCACTCAGACAAAGATTTTCTTTTTTTTTTTTTTGCACTCAAAAAGTCGTAAGCTTATTCGACTGGTTTTGTGGTCCAGGGTCACATGTTCTGTTTTTCTTGTCAGCATCAAAGCAAGAATGAAAAGCATCTAAATGCAATGCATTTTAAGTGTGGTGGGGATCTCAGTGTGTGTTTGGGACCTTTTTGTGCTGCGTGGAAGACTCGAGGGTGCTGTCGTAGTCGTGGTGCAGCTCGGAGCAGGAGTCGTCTTGCACCTCCTGCAGGCTGTTAACACTGCTGCTCTGACTGCCCGTGCTCACCGAGGTGCTGGGGATCGAGTGATTACTGCCCAAACTGTTCATCTTACAGCCCGCCTGATCTCCATCCTGCTCAAAAGACAGAGAAACCAATCACCATCCTAACTGACGACTCGTAAGTGTTTCAATTACTGACAGCACTTTATACATCTCACCGCGAGGCCTGTAACAGCAGTTATTCACTGAACAGAGACACAATCCCACCATTACTGAAAATCACTTAACAGTTCGGTGTTGTTCAAAATAGTGTATAGTCCCAGCTTTTAGTGTAGTTCAAGAAAATATAGGATTCCATGTACTTTCGGTGTAATTCAGTACAGTCCGCAATATATACTTCCTCAGTTAAAGTCAGTTCATTTATAATACACATTTCTGTACAGTAACACATAAAAGTTTGTATATCTACACTTTTGTGTAAATATCTTCACTCGTTTAGCAGTTTAACGAATTTAGCACAAGTTTTAATCCTAAGCAACTAAGAGAGAGTTTACTACAGAATATGATTAGCTTTATCTTATGTTTATTTCAAGTTCAGTGTTGGCAAGATCTTTTTTGAAAGAAGTCTCTATTATGCTCCTGGAATAATACAAAAAAAGGAAATAAAATAAATTATTATTTATATATATATATATA
>JAUMHP010000083.1:1607777-1619146 GCA_032361065.1 Enteromius trimaculatus
AGAACGTCAACATACATACGTACATATACACACACACACACACATATACACACACATATATATATATATATATATATATATATATATATATATATACACACACACACACACACATATACATACACACACACACACACACACATATATATATATATACACATACATACATACATACATACACACACACACACACACACAGACATATACATACACACACACACACACACATATATATGCATGTGTGTCTGTGTGTGTGTGTGTGTGTGTATATATATATATACACACACACATACACACACACACATAAATATGCTTGTACATAAGAAAAAAATGTTATGTATTAAATATATTATATATATATAAATACCTCAAATCTATATATATTTATATTAAATTAATGCATTTAATTATATTTATATATAATAATTATTATTATTATTATTATTATTATTTTCATATATTGTATGTACACAGTGCACACACATTACATGAACAAAAACTTTTTTGGATTAACTATTAATCATTATTAATCATTTGACAGCACTAATTGTATTATACTGATGTGCTGCTCAAGAAATGGTTCTGATTATTATCAGTGTTGAAAAAAGTTGTGACACTTAATATTCTTTTGTAAACCATGATATACATTTTTTTAAAAGAACTTTTTGTTGCCATTTAAAGAAATGTTTCCTAACATGTCCTTGCTGAATAATAGCATCAGTTTAACACATCACGTGTGTCTCTCTGCATTACGGGGCCAGCTGGCCCTCGCATTTAAACAGAGTCAACATCTGTCTTTAAAAGCAGCGTCTCCTAGTTATTCTTTCCCCTCGAGACCAGCCCTACATCTGGATGGGCAGTCCGCATGCGAGCGAGTGAGAAAAAGAGAGAGGATTTGCTCAACGGATTCCAGTCTTGCAACAGATTTGGAATGAAAGGCTTTATGCTATTAGTGCTGAGATTAAGAAAGGCACAAGAACTTGTATTTGACAGAACCGCTGCACTGTGGTGCCATTTCCAAAACCAAATGATGGGCTCCAAGTTTAACTAGAGTTAAGAACTGACTGACGGAGAGAAGAAGAGGAAAAAAGCCTCATCGAGCTTAGGTATTAAAAGCTATTCTGGTCTCTGACGTCTCAATGTGCCTTTCATCCTCTACAGAACTTGGAAAGAGACAAATATTACTTGAACTTAGAGCAAGCAACGCAGTATTTAAAAGAACAGACCAATAGAGGTTGCAAATATACTGCCATTTATCAGTTCGGGATCAGTAACATATTTCATGGTTTTTAAAGTAGTTTATTATGTTCATCAAAAATACTTTATTATTATTGCTATTTAAAATAGCAGTTTTCTGTTTTAATCTACTTTAAAATATAATTTATTCCTGTGAAGCCAAGTCCAGTCCAGTCTTCAGAAATCACTCTAATAAGCTGATTTTCTTATCAATGTAAAAAATTGTGCTTTTTAAGGATTCTTTGTTAAATAAAGTGTTAAAAAGAACAGCGTTTATTCTAAATAGAAACGCCGTGCTACAGTATACCCTACTATTTAAAGGCTTTGTGTCTTTTTTAAAGAAATTAATACTTTAATTCAGTGAGGATGTGTTAAATGGATAAAAAAGTAAAAAGACTTACTTACTACTTTGAATAAATGCTTTACTTTTTTTTTTTTTTACTTTTTATTCATCAAAGAATCAAAGTATCACAGGCTCCAAAAAACATTAAGCAGCACAACAGCTTGTATGATCACAAACATATTTTTTGAATTTGCTCAAATACCATCTTGACTTTTTAATAAAAGAGAAAAGAAATTGAGAGACTAATAACGTCAGAAGAGAGAATACTGTCAGATGTATTGTTCCTCCTGTGCTCATGCATTGGCGTTAATACGTTTTTTGGTAATTCGACGCAAACGTTTTTTTTTTTTTTTTTTTATAATATGAACTTAATATATATGTATATTAAAACTTTTGAGGATTTACGATGCTGCTGACCGATGAAGCATGTTATACTCACAAAGTACACTGCTCCGAAACTCCCATGGCCGATCTCGTGCAGGTCGCAGAAGACTTCTTCTGGGTCATCTTTGAAAAAGAGGTTGGCCGACTCTGGGTCTTTCAGTCCTCCCTTCTGCGTGGACGACGGCATCATGAGTTATTCAGAACCTCTGATGTCCACGTGCTTCTGCTCGCCTTCATTCAGCAGGCCCGGCATTTACCTGCTTTGCCTGTGGACAGAACGGAGCGGGTTAAAGACTGACCGCTTGCGCGGGTCACCAGTGGACAAAAGTTCTGTCATCATTTACTCAGCTTCGCCTCATTCAAACCAGCTTGACTGGTTCTTGTGTGGAAGAGCAACTAAGAAATTTTGAACAGATGTTTCATAACTTAAGTAACGACTTTTTTGACATCACTAAAAATTTGCATGTACATGTCAAAATAAATAGCAAATTATGAAAATAAATAATAAATGATAATAAAAACAAAATGAATAAACAAATAAATAGAATAATCTCTTCTCATGCACATAATGGATGACACTCACATACCAATGGCAGTAAAAATGATTATATACTTCTATTCTAAACACAAGCCTTTCCCATCCACAATCTCTATACTGTGTTGTTCCCAGCATGCTTGAGCATGCACACGTGTCTGCGATGGTAAACTGGTGTGACACAAATGTGTTCGCACTGGGGGTAGTTTGGTTAGGCATCATGGGACGACAGCTCAACGTCTGGCAGCATTGCTCATCGAGCTAACATGTGCACACACATACAGCACCACCTGCATATAACACTGCCTACTGAGTCAGCAGACATATGACACACAAACAGCCGCCGACCCGGGAACAAAAAGTGCTCTGAGTTCTGTGTATCCACTACAGAGAGATGAGCACATATCCATCTCAAAAAAATCAACGCAGCACAAAAATGCACCTAAAAGTAGCCTAGGTATGTGTGTGTGTCTGTATAGAAAATCATATCAAATCAAATAAAAAATAGGATTGTAAGAATTTGTAGTTGTATAGTAAAATGAACAACAACAAAACACTTTTAAATACTGTAAATAAATAAACAAATATTAATACTATTAATACAACACCTCTTCAAAGACGCAATAATATAAAATAAATAATATATTTAAAAAAAATAAAATAAAAAAAAACAAAATAAAACAGAAATGAATAAAAATAAATTAAAATAGCAAAGTGTTAGTTGAATATAGTTAGTTGAGTAGTGTTGGGTGGGAGGGTCTAGACTAGAGGAAGTGGAAATAAATACATTTATATTAAGCTGAAATGTTTGTGAAACCTTTAAGAGGCAAAGCAAGATAAAAACAATGCCTGATGAAATATTCTGAAACAAACTCTTTTTCTTTAAGAGTAAGCTGCAATGATCAATTGTGCACAGTAAGTCAAGCATTTATATGAATAAGGTCATTTTTGATTACTGAACATAACTCAGGTTCCCATCATCCTAGTGTGAAAACAGCTCTAAACATCTGGCTCCAGCTTCAAACCTACAACCTTGTTACTAGCTCTGATTTAAAACCCCTGCACGGGCAAAAGCACTGGACACTGGGTCCTAAACACAGAGCAGACGAGTCGTGGCTGAAAACTGGATCACGATATCAGCGTTTCATATCCATAATTATTGATATTTTTATGACCCATTTAAAACAAGGACCAGAAGAAAAATATATTAGTTTGAAATGACAACAATCATGCAAAACTCATGGTTTTCAGCAGAGCGGCGCGAGACAACGATATGGCGCAACCAAACTGATACTGTAACATGATTGGCTGTTAGCGTATCACTCCCTATGATGCTAGGTTACCAAAGAGTTTTCTTCCGATGGAGAGTAAAAAATATCAAACTATTTTATCGGACACACTTTTTATTGATATCGATCATGTGTCTATCGTGATACATATCGCTATCGTTTTATATAAATACCATCAGACTGCGGTTGACAGAGAAGTCTCAGCCAGATGTAAACGTAAAGCCGCTTCTGATTGTGATTGTTCAAGCTTTTAATTACCAATTTTTATACCAATTTCTGCACAATGCATTCACAAAACCCATTTGTTCCAGATCATTTATTGACTTACGGAGGAAAAAAAGACATGAACTTTCACACTTCGTTGAGTGGAGGACAACCATCATCTTCAGGCTTCTACTCACACACATTTTTCCAGGGTCCATGATGTTCCTGGTTAATGAGTTAATGATTTTATAGATTGTGAACCTTCATCAAGATCCAGTCAAAACGAACAAGGTATACAGGTTTATTTATTGATCTTCTTTGAAAACACAACCACATTCAAAACAATGCTTCCTCTTTGGCTCTTTCAGAGTTACTGAAGCCTTGCACAACGGACATTTAAAGCAAGGTTTAAAGGGATAGTTTGAAAAATGAAAAGTCTGCCATTATTTACAAACCCCTGCGTCGCAACGAAACATAAAATAATTTATTTTGAGAAAAGTCTCACTGTTTTTGTCTAAGTGTTACTTGGTTCCCAACTTTCTTTAAATATATGTCATACAGGTTTAAAACCACCAGAAGGGGAGCAAATGTCAGATTTTTCCATTTAAGGTGGCGGGGAAAGAGTTAATATAAGTGCTTTAACAACAGCACAAGCTTCACATTTCTGTTTTATACCTTCCAGATTCCTCTTTACAGCAAACATCTTTAATTTAATAAACAGAGTGATGATTCGGATTCATTTTCAGAGCGTGTTTTAGACGTTGCTTTACAAGCTGCACTAACATTCCCCTAATCTATCATTTAACCGAGGCCAAAAACGATTGGTTGACCTGTTCAACCAGCAACAGGCAGAACAATGTCTTCTAGTTGCATCATGTCTGTCTACCTATCTGTCTGTCTCTCTCTTCTTTTCTGTTTCTGTCGCTTTTCAACTCACGCACGCACTGCCTTCGCTTCAAACGGAGACTCCGAATACGCCAGCATTTTCCTCGGTGCTCATAGGCCGAGATACAGATATCTGCGTCCAATCAGATTCCAGCAACCGGAGCCGGAGTCCCGCTTCAGGACGACACCGGAGGAGGAGAGATGATGCAAGGCAGAACCAACAGGTTGCAAGAGCTTCCCTGAGAGTCAGTCTAATAACAACAAGCGTTTGGAAAGTCGGTAGGAATAAGTGTAAGTCTATGGCTGCATTGTGCCGAGGTGGAGAGATTATCCAGCAGGCTGAGCCAGATTAGTGCAGGGGTGAAACGAGGAGAGAGAGACACTTCATTAGACGCTGACTTTTGCTCTACATAGTGCTGCTTCTTGTGTCGTCAGGTCTCAGCGGAAAGCTATCGGCATTACTAATTTACCTGTGAATGCGTGTGAGTGTGTGCGCGCGTGTGTGTGTGCATCTAACCTCTGAATAAAACATATGTTTGACATGCGGGTGAGAGAAGCACTTTAGACCCGAGTGTCCTTCTAAACGTGCTGAGAAAAACCACAGGCCTCCCACATTTAGAGAGACCCACGCAAACATGTGAAATCACACCAGCACTCCCAGGCACCAGGGGTGGGAGGCATGAGTACCGTTTTACATCACAGCATCTTACTGTATGTGTGACTCCAGTTATTTGTGCAGGAAATTGTAAACTAGAGAGGGAAATGGTTTGTGTGTGTGTGTGGTAATGCCTATTTCAAGATGATCTAATGAATTAATTGTTGAAATATTTCCTAGTAGTAGTGGTCACAAACACACACACACACACACAAATATATAAATTACAGCAGATACAATTACACAAAATTACGAATTAAGACAAAAATATTAAAAATATTTTTTTTTAAATTAAGTCCTTCAGTGAGAATATGTTCTTTTTACATTTTTACTGTAAATTAAAATTGGAATATTAAAACAAATAATCAGAAGAAACTACTCCTACAACGTACTTGGCAGTAGTTTTAAGATTGACATTTATTACTAAAATAATAAAAAAATACACACAGTCTAAATTACTGAATTTATGAAATTTCATTAATGAAATGAACTTTTACTGTTTAATTATCAGTTATAACTATAAAAGCAAACAAACCTACATTTAATTATATATACAAAGCAATTTTAGAGCGTAGAGATATCCTCCATATGTACACATACACATACATACAGGCATACACACACACGGGTCAAAGATGAAAAAGGGTCAATAAGACAATAATGTAATACTGCTTTATTGTTGTTGTTTTACCCACAATCATTTTTTCTGTTTAAATTAACTGCTAATTTTTCTTTTTGTTTTTCCAAAAATAAATCTCACACATTTTTTTTGTGTCATATTTATGCATGTACGCACTAAAATCTCATTCAAGGTAATGATCTTGTCAGGCATATTTTCAACAAAAATCAAATCAATTTATGACACATTTAAACACTAATTATTAATTACTTTCATCCCAAATACTAATTAGTAGCTATTTGAATTTTTTTCAATTTGCCACTATCCTAGGTTTTGCCCATTTGTCAGTAAGATGTTTTTACTCATTTAAAACACAAAAACGTCACACACACACACACACACACACACACACACACTCTCGATTCACTAAAATGATGAATAAGTCATGAACGTGGCAGACACATCTACTCCTCTCCCACCAATCAGAGGCAAAGAATAGACTCAAGGAGTTCTGGGATATGCCACATTTCACTTGTTTTTCCATTCTTCATTTGAATAAAGATAAAAACGAACGGGGACGTCGTTTGAACAAGTAATGCAGCTTGTATGGCCCAAGGGAAAGACTTAATCAAGCTTCTTCAAAATCACCACATTTGGACTAAAACAAGTAGAGCACGTCACAAGTGAGTAGAAGAAGATCGGGATCAAATATTCAGTTATGAAGCACAATAAAAAAAAAAAAAATTTGGTGCAAAAGCAACATTTATTTTTCATAAATTTGCTTTTCAGATGAAAAGGTCAATTGGTAATTAAATTGAATCAATATAATGAAAGTATAGTCACATGAAAATCAAACGTTGTGATGCAGTGTGTGTGTGTGGGGGGGGGGGGTATATGAGAGAGAGGCCATGTTTTATTCATTTCTCTGATGACTGTGTGTCAGGAGACGGAGGTCTTTGATATGACGTGTATGCAGCACAGATCGGTTCGTAAGTCAGACCCTTTAATCAGCACTAACATGAGCTGTGCAGTCATTCATCAGCACAGATGAATAAATAACACCGTCTCATCATTAGTGCCACAAATCAGCATTTCCTAATTCTACAGACACTGAGAAAAGAATAACATACGTATGTGCTAAATTCTAAACAATAGTACTACCGTAACGAAAGCTGCATAAATGTAAATATTTAAAGGGTGAATATTATTGAAAACAAACAGTGTTTTCATTGCTCTTGAAATCAACGAGTTGAATTATTGATCTACACTCATGTTGCGGTCTCATGTTTACCTACAATAAAAAACCTTCTGCTAAAAGTACATTTTATGATTCCACAAATGCATGATTGCCCATATTTGCATAATAACACATATTTATCATTCAGCAAAACAGAGCCCCCAATTTAGAATATGGATGCGCAAAACAGCATGTTTTTAAAATCTTGGTAGTTTGTCTGAATGACTAAAATCAAAGTCAAGTTTATATTGCGCTTTTTCACAAAGCAATTTAAAAAATTTAAAAATTTTAACTAACCAGTTGCTGGACTTAATAGTAACCATAATAATAATAATAATAATAATAATAATAAGGATGATGATGATGATGATGATAACAATAATCATTATAACAGGTCCCACTTTATACTAGGTGGCCTTAATTACTATGTACTTACATTTGAAATTCAGAACAATGCTTTTATTGTGTGTGTATATAGTAATTACATTTCTAACTACATTGTTGACCCATACAAGTAAACTGACCCTTAAACTACCCTTATATCTTATGTTATTTATATCATTTACACGAGTGCCTGTCATTTCTGTCGTTAAGTTGCGATTTCTGTTCCGCCACACACACACACACACACACACACACAGCAAATGTGCGCGCGCATAATGTATGGTTGTGTTTCCTAGCATACTGAGCTGCGCGTGACGTTTGACCTCTGACCGTTTGATTTGAGTAAATTTATCCTCATATCATGTACACACAGAACTGGAAAGGTACTCATGGTAAGCCGTCAAAGTTCGGTTTGGACACAGCAGCGGAAATATATAATAATAGGATACTACAAACATTATTAAAACAGTATTTCTTCAGTGTTTTAAGCTGTAATATAAAATCTCCTTTATTTTCCAACAATAAAATGAAATCTTCATTAATTAAAAGACAAATGTTTTATGCCTGAAAAAAAATTATAAGTCTATTGTAAGAATAAATAAGGCACTAGTGTACATGTAACATGACAGATGTGTAAATTGAAAACTATTTGATGTGTTGGATATATTTTTCTTCCGTGCAGAGGCTCAGGAGATGAGGTTTAGAGTCTGTATAAACATCAAGAAGCTGAACATTTTTTTTTTTAAGATAATGTTATTTTGTTAAAACTGATTTCATAAAAGTGGTATCAAACTCAAGGTATCGGTACCTAAATGTTTTAACAATATTGCCTTATTGGAGTATATAGCAATTAAGGCCAACTAATATAAAGTGTGACCTAATAATAATAATTATCATCATCATCATGTTTATTATTAATATAAACTTTAATTGCAAGAATCAGAGAAAGGATGTAAAATCAACTAAATTACAGATTTTTGCACTATAAGAAGATTTCTGAGGGGTAAAATTAAACACTTGATAATAATGATGCTTCTTTAAACGTACATGACATGTAGAAAATGTTCAATTGATTAGCAACAGTACAGTACAGTTCCTCAGGCAGCTCATAATTAGGAAACAGAAGAATGAATAACAAAAAGAGGTGGAAAACATGAGCTGAGAGGAAGAGGAAAGGAAGAGAGAGAGAGAGAGAAAGAGGGTCAAAAAACAACCTCCTCTACATCTCCCAGAGCACCCCTCATGTTCACATCCTCACTCGCTCGCTCGCCTCTCTCTCGGCTGTTTTTTTCTTTCTGTTTGTGTGACTCAGCAGACAGTGTTGCTCATAGCTGACCAGAGCTGAGGGAGAGATGGAGAGGAAGAGAAAGAGAGAGAGACAAGGGCCGTGGGAGAAAGAGAGCGAGAGATCTGGAGCAGGCCAAGACTAGAAAAAGCTGGCTTCTCCTGCCTGACTGCTTTAATTCAGTATGCTTCTCCACATAGACGACTCTATTTAGAGTAACATCCTCAAACGCTCTAATATTTCTCCTTCAGAGAGAGAGGGGAGCGAGAGAGAGACCTTTAAACAGAGTGACAGATGTAGATGGTCTGGGCCAAGTGTTCGTCCTCTGCTGCTTCTGGATCACAACTAAAGAAACACTGTGAATAACCGATGAAAGAATGAATTAATAAAGACAAACTAAATCTGAACGTCACCGTGGGAGGCAAGAGGACCCCATGATGCAATGCTACTGCGATTAATAAAAAATACAAAAGGAGCACAAAGCTGGCAGACTGGCAAAAAATAAAAATAAAAAACTCTTCATTTTGGCATGTGTGATATGCATTTTCATAGGAAAAAAAAAATTAATTAGACCTTGAATATGCAATTTTTTAACCAATAAAATAATGACGTATATTCTTAATATTCAATATGAACAAGCACATCATAAATATTCAATATATTGCCAAAAACAATTATAATAATAGAGAATATTATAAATATTCAACATTCACCTAGTGCTGCCTCATGCATCATTAGATAACCACACAAGGAGAAACAGAGTTGTGTTTGAATGTTTGCAGAATGATTCATTCCTTACTATGAAAAGCTTTAAAAATAATCATAAAAAGAAGCCTCTATAGGTAGGAGGCTGGATCTCAGAGTTCAGGCGCTGTCAGACTGTACCTGGGAAAGTACTTAAGGTCAGTGACAGCAACTAAAACTCCAGAGAGATGTTACAGAGGGTCTGAACATCAGGCTTACTTGACATCTACACTTACAAGAGAAAATACTCTAGTTTTCATATGGTGAGTGGTTGCAAACAATTTATTTAGCTACATTTAAATTTAAAATAGCTAAAATAAATAGATTGCAATCACTTTTCTAAACTATTATTGTTTTAATTTAAACTTCAGTTTTAAATGTACATTTTATTTCAATGTCATGCAATCCTTTAGAAAAACGGTGCTTAAGAAACATTTTTTATTAAATGTTGTAATTTGTATTAAATGTCGAAACAGAACGTTTTTTGAGTGTGTGGAAACAATTAAATCTTTCAGCAATCTTTGAACAGTAATTTCACAAGAACCACATACATTGAAAAAAAAATAAATAAATAAATGTTTTTGTCTACACAATATATATGTCCGCACTATGTATATTTATCATGTATATATAAACACACACAAAAGCATGAATATATATCGCTTGACAGCACTGAATAATAATCTTCTTGACCCAAAACCACACACCATATATATTATGGCATTTTTTTGTTATGTGCTACAATTAAAATATTATTTACATCACATTATTCTTGTATAACAGCAGTTTAAACGCGTTGTAGCACTGAAAATTGACTCGTTATGCTAATAACATGCAGCTCAATTTATATTGAAGCAAAAGCCATTTTAACGAGTAATTGTGTGGCAGTGTTTCTGCTTCGAGACAGGCCTGTGTGCTGAGGTTATCTCTGCTGAAGTACAGTGCGAGTCTGTTTACAGATGTAGTTTGGGCCCCCGGGTCACTGCTTCAGGCCCGGAGAGATAAGATAACAATTTCAGCAACATGCAAGAAAAAATAAAGGGTGTTCTGCTTGACTAACCAGAGAAGAACACATGCATTTCTTTTAATTAATAGTACATTACAATAGACAAGGGTTTCAGGGTTTATTTTATTAATAATAATAATAATAATAATAATAAAAATTAAGACACGATCAAGTTTTTGTCAACAACATAAATCAAAAAAAAAAAAAGATAGTTTTCAAGCATTAAACGTGTGTTTCTTCAGTGTAACACAACGTAAGATGTTTAAATGATTACGCAAACATTTTACAATTAAAGTCATTTACATATTTATACACATTAAAGTGGTCATTATTTGTGTATCTGGTGTAATGCCATGTGTTTATGCAGTGCAAAAAACACATACTGTACATTAATGTTTCTCCTCTAAGCCCCGCCTCCTGAAACAGGCATTTGTACAGCTGTGGCCAAAAGTTTTGAGAATGACACAAATATTAGTTTTTACAAAATTTGCTGCTAAACTGCTTTTAGATCTTTGTTTCAGTTGTTTCTGTGATGTACTGAAATATAATTACAAGCACTTCAT
>JAUMHP010000083.1:1625316-1639864 GCA_032361065.1 Enteromius trimaculatus
TATATATAATATAAGTAAATAGATGAAAAAATAATAATAAGCCAATAAAGAGACTATTTTTGTTCACCTGTATTAGTTATGGCAAATACTGTAATATCATCTGTCAGTTTGTTGCAGTCATGACACGGGACTGTTCTTGTTCACTCCTCGAGTTGTTGACTCAAGAACCGCTCAGAGTGATTCAGGAGTATATTCTGGCTCTGTTGAACCGATTCGACTCATAAGAATGATTCATTCAGACAATGATGCAAATCAGACAGTGACAATTCTTCAGAGTTTAAACAATAAATCATGAGCAAAAGACAAGTCAAGGAAAAAATAACAATAAATGATTAGCCTGTAACGTATCTTACACTGGATTGGATTTTATAATTCACCAATAGGCTTCTAAACGCACCAGCTGTCATCCTCACTAGCATCACTTATTTCTGTAAAAAAACAAATAAAGCCAAAAACGACTTCCTCCTCAACGCTGATAGCGCCAAAAAACGGTAGAAAAATGTACCTTCATCCTCATGCTGAGAGGTTTCTATCCTGCGCTCCTCATAAACTTCACGATCTCCATCCGACAGAATAAACGCTGCATGAGTGTGAAAGAGATGCGCTGCTTAAAATAGCTCCACAAGGAGCGGGGGCTAAAGACGAGGGGGGAAAGAGCCAAGGACGCGCACGAACAGCCCAACATGACATCAGCACTCACTTGTCTAAATGCATTTATTAAACTGGACGCATATTTATTTTAAAGATTGAAGTGTGTCTTTACGCGGCGACTTGTGCATTTTAAGCGAATAATGCTTCTGACGCGCGCTTTTTTTTCTAAAGCAGTCCGTATGCATTCGACTTACACGAATATGAAGAGACTGAGGATTTGCGCTGCAGAGGAAGTGAAAGTTTGGGTGGTATAGGGCTGAACAGTTAGATTAGCAAACTGACTAGCTTCGCAAAGAGACAGCAGGTGTTCGTTAAATAAGAAAAAAACTCAGTCTTAACATCCGGATCGCTGCGTCAAACAACTTTTGGGTTGTAGGCTTTTTAGTTATTTTTGCATGACTTTGAAATGAATGTGCACGGATGTGTGTCACGCAAAACATTTGACAGTTTAATCCACAAAACGCACGGCAATGTAACGAATGATAGCTACTGACCTCTTTTCTGTGGAGTGACTGACAGCTCAAGGGCTAAATTCACCGTCCCAAAAACATTTATTCCAGCCGGAAACGTGGTATTTTAAACGTTTTGTTGGCCCATGTTCGCCTGTCTGTCCGTCGGACTTCCTGGATGAACAGCCGCGTGCGCATATAGTGAAGTTCATTAACACAATGCACGCGCGCACGGAAATAAATGCACAACACCGCCACAAAGTAACATATGCAAAGCAGCACTTTTATACTCAGTCCAATCTATTCATCAAGTTGGAAGAAAATGAAATAATAACGCTATTTTTCAGTATATAATATAATAACTTATAGGATATATATATATATAATTTTCATATTTTTTTATTTATGTTATGTAATTAAGTTTGATTATAATAGAAGTCAGAAGTGACAAGGAAGCAGTCTCTGACATTGTGGCTAGAAGATCAGAAATGTCAATAATTTGAAGAGTTTTACATCTTCTTGATCCAGAAGCAGATATTTTTAACTAATCTTGTGTGTGTGTGTGTGTGTGTGTGTGTTGGTAAAACAATCTTTTACAAGTGTAAAATGTCACTGCATCATGAAATATTTTATTCATATTTTAAGTAACGTTATTCAAACTGATGTGAAATTAATGTCAAATGGTGTCTGTGTTTAGAGCAGGTGAAACACGAGCTGTAGTTTTGGCAGACTGACTTCAACAGAAGCTGTTTCAGCCTCGCGTTTTGAGTTTTGAACTTGCAGGATGTTTTTATAGAACAATGACCTCTTAGTAGGCTTAGTAGTTTTGGTTTCGCAGTCCATGACCCTTTAAACATTAAAAATGCATAGCTACAATCATAAAAAGGATTGTGTGTCAAGGCGAACCACAAAAACTAAAATCCTCGGTCTACTGTGCTTCGTCTGTGAGTGTAAACAAACAGTATGCATCACTTGACCAGTTGTAGTAAATGTACTTTATGAAGGTTCAGGGAAAATCAATCGAGCGCAGAGGGACTCTGTGGAGAGGAGAATAGTGGCACCAGGTCCGATAAAGACGCTTTTAAATACGACGCAGCGTATCCTAAACACAAAACATCCAAGCAATTCCAAACTAATGAACTGACAAAGCTATAATAAATGCGAATGACAAGAAAAATCGTCCTTACCGAGTCAGCGGAGCTTTATCTTTAATCGAGGTTCAACTCCATAGAAGTCCGGTTATACGCGAATGTCTTCAGACGAATGAACGACGAACAGAACAAATCCACCTTATTTCTCCTGCAGCCCTTGTAAGGTGGGACGTCGAGGGAAATAAACTTCCAAACTCATTGCAAGTGGCGTCTTCGTGCTCCTACACCTGAAAACGCATCAACCTGTTTTATTTTCGACAGACGTCATGACTGTCTCTCCCGTCGGTGTGATAAAAAAAAAAACGTCCGTATAGTTCGCGTTATGATATCCAGCATAAAACCCTCGAGCGACTGACAAAGAGCCGACAAGCGTCTGGCGCTTTCACGAGCCCATCGTACCTGCTACAAGGTAACAGGCGCTGATAAACGAGCTCGCCAATCAAACATCTTCTAAACCCACCGCCGCCACCTGCTGCTCGCGCGAGGAACTACTCATGAACACAATAGAGAAGAACACAAGCAGATAAAAAGGCTCTCAGATTATAATCTAGCGTAATGATGATTAGTTCGGGGATTTAATGCAGATTACTCAGTTATTATAATATGTTACAATATTTATGCGTGGCATATGTCTGACTAAACATGAGTTGGATCTATTTTTGCTCATACTCATCGGTTAAACACCTGTTATCACGATCTGTCAATCTATCAGATAACTGAGCACTGAAAACATATTGATTATGTTCCAAAAATAATAATTATTATTAGCTATCATGTTTATTAGCTACAAGTGATGTTGTTTTGTTATTGCTCATGTAATTTGTACCAAGCTGTATCAGTTCTTTAGCCTACTATTATTTGTCTTTTAATATGCTATTTATTATTATTATTAATTATTATTTTTTGTAGTTGCAGAAAGTGATACTTATTTTTCTAGAAAATCTAGAAAAACGTGTATTAGAAATAGGCTATTTCATATTAGAGCCTACATCATGCTTGCAACAAAATGTCAACAGTGCAAACATATCAACAATGTTGATAAACAATTACAAAAACATGCATTGTGTGTGAATACATCACGAATATATGAACTTTGCATAATGAATAAGACTCAGAAATAAACTCAGTGTACATTCAAAGCTATTACTATTACAGACACATAATGGCACTAAATGATAAATAAGCATGTATTTTCTTGTATTTATTTTCACAATGACATAAATACGCTTACCTGACTGAGATAATAGTGCATGATGACTGAAGGGCAGAAGTGTGTTTCTACAGTCAAGTTCAGAAAATCTTCTTGTTCCTTTACTGATATTAACAAAAAACACATTTGAATCGCGAAGAAACCTCTCTCTCTCTCTCTCTCTCTCTCTCTCTCTCTCTCTCTCTCTCTCTCTCTCTCTCTCTATCTATCTATCTATCTATCTATCTCTGCCTGTCTCTCTCTCTCTTCCCATTTTCTTCTTTCCCTTATGTCATACTTGCGCACAAGCTGTTCAGACTACATTTCCCACCATGCATTGCCCGAACACCTCCGCCAATCAGATTCCTCGGCCTACCCTCCATTGAAAAAAGAGACTGGAGTCGAGTCTGAAAACGTTGTCGGTGCAGTGTGATTGTTTACACATAGGCCTATAATCAATTTCTAAATGTAATAAATGGCCTCGACTTTACTGTCACCCATGGTGGATTATTATAACGACGAGGAAGAGCTAGACAGCGTGGATGAAGATGAAGATCGCAGTTTCAGAGGCAGAGACTCGGAAGAAGGTGATTACGCACGATAATTTAAGTTTATTTACATTGCAATCCCTTTTTACTTATGATCTATGGATTGAGAGAGATGTTTAAATTGTTAATGACTGAACTGGCTGTTGATTGGTAATGAAATGCTGGCTCTATTGTACTTATGTGTCGAGCTGTTTTCTGTTTAACGTTATTTTAGAGCTCACTGGCTTTTTGCAACCTCCTCCGTGTCATTAAAAGCATATATTGATATTTTTAAACCTATATGATGGCTATGTAAGCATTTCACCGTATAATGGTTATGTATTTTCTTATAGTTGCGTGTTTTATGCAATATGCAGCCTGTTGATAAACAGTTAGCAGTTAGCCCGCGCCAGGAAGCACATAACGTAGGATGCTTAGTTGTTGTTGTTTTCATGCCGTCTCATCAGAGTACATGCTTGTTTCAATGTAACATGTTGAGGAAATAGATGATTTATGATGGCAGAAGAGTTGACCTCTGCTGGTGTCGTAAACACCATACACCACCTTATTATGTATCAAGCTCATCGTGCAGTTTTAAGAGACATAAGTGTAGCATTTTCAGATATGTCAAATAATACCTGCAGATTTGATAGATTTCATTATTTTGTTGAAACAGAATTACAGAGCATCTGGTATTATATTATAGCGTAGGGTTTGTCTCCACAGAAAGATATATGTTTATTTTTCAACATTTTCCCCAAAGATTTTTGGTGACATTTGCAGATGACTTAAAATGAAATGTTGCATTATATGTATTGTAGCATATGCATGTAGCATATGTTGTATTATATATCTGTTGTACATCATGACTTTAATATTGATTTGGAAACTGCAAATCTCTCTTCATATGTAATATTTGTACTTTCACATTCATTGGTTAAAATGGACATTTGAAATGAAGTGTTAAAATAATAATAAATGAAAATAGAATTTCCCCATTCATGCATATATAGAAAATTAAATAAACAAACATGTACTCTTAAAAAAGGTAATGTTAATTCGTCAACTAAGTTGTCCTTCAACTAAAATGTTTTGTAATGTCATCGACTAAATTATTCCTGTGGTGGCAAAGCTGATTGCCATTCATCCAGTGTTTAGTGTCACATGATCCTTCAGAATCCATTTAAAAATGCTGAAACATTTTTTATTATCATCAGTATTGAGCTACATAATAGTTTTGTGGAAACTGAGATGCACTTTTTTTCAGGATTCTGTGATGAATAGTTCACAAGTACAGCGTTTAGTTTGGCAGTTTGATAAATTATGCATCCTTCCTGAATTAAAGTATTAATTTGTAAAAAAAATAATGTGTGTATATATATAAAAGCAACTTTTTGAATGCATGTGTCTTCGTAAGAAGCTGATGATTTGAGTATTTGTCTATTAGTGTTGGTAGTTGTCTTGTAACAATGTGTTTTATGTATGTATGTGTTTATGCACGTGTTTGTTTAATAATTACATTTAGCAGAATATTTATAATATTATATTTATTATTGGTAAATAAGATTTTTTTTTTTTTTTTTTAACAATGTGTGGTAAATAAGATTTAGTCTTAGAATGAACTTGTGACAGTTCCCGGATAGCAGTTAATACAAACACAATATAATATAATACAATGCAATAAAATTCCTTTGGTAGGAAAAGGGATGTAAACAAAACGCATGCATCGGTTGCCATTGAAATTGCAACCAAAGTGCTTTACTAAAACAATGAAAATTTAACAAAAAAAAAAAAATAAATAGAGTAGAAATTCTCCAAAGTTGGAGTAATAATGAAGTTAATAATCAGGAAAGGACTAAAGATAGGTCTTCAAAGTGAGATGAGACTGATGTATGTCCACTAGATGGTGCTGTATTTGTGCAGTTATCACTTTAACAAACTGTTTGGCAGTTCAGCGTGGTCAAGTTTGGGCTTTGTGCAAGAGAGTCACATTCTTCCATGCCTTGTATTATGCTATAGCGCTTAGTTAATGTATTGCTATGTTGTTTGTTGTTATTATAGACACAGAAGATGCCAGTGAAACAGATCTGGCCAAACATGATGAGGACGATTATGTTGAAATCAAAGAACAGTAAGTATTCCTACTAATTTACTAACTGTTGTTTACCAATGTATCATAATGACAAGCCTTGTGAAAATAAGATATGCAGCACAATTCTGCTGTCATGTTATGAAATAAAACTGGATCATTTCTTTGAGATGTTGTGTTTGTGTCTTGATTTCAGGATGTATCAGGACAAACTGGCATCCCTGAAAAGACAGCTACAACAACTACAAGAAGGTGACTGGAAATACATAAGTGCGCTATTGAAATGATGATTATTAGTATTCATATTAGAAACACACAATTGATTCTGGAGTCAAGCAGTTTAATAATGCAAGTTTAAATGCAGAAGTACACAATGTATTTTTTTTGTTTACAAATGTTATAAACGGTGTCATAAGTAAGAAAAGGAAAACGGTTTGTTTTACAGTTACAACTATGAGTTGCTTATTAGCATGCATGTTACCAGAACATCAGCCATTTATTAGTTAATTATGCTAATTGAGCATATGATAATGCCTTATTCTACATTCCTAATCCTACCCGCAAGCACAGGGACACTGATACCTGTCAAAAATGTCATAGATTATTTGGGGAAATATGCTGATAATTAATAATGAAAGAGATAGTCTATCACCATTGTGCTCCTGATCCAGACAGCTCATTCCTGTAATAAATATCAGCTTCTGTACTTCTATACCTGTTCGCTTCCACAGGCACACTGCAGGAGTACCAGAAGAGAATGAAGAAGCTTGATCAGCAGTATAAAGAGCGACTTCGTAACGCTGGTAAAGATGATTTATAATAAAGCTTTTTTCCCTCAGTACCAGTGTCAATATTCCAAGAGCCAACATTACATTATTAATGCTTGTCTTATTTGTACTCGCTCTCGTTCTCTGTCCTCCTGCTATCTCTTTATCTTCTCAGACCTCTTTCTACAACTTGAGGTAAGCTGCAAATTATGCATTTAATGCGTCTGTGGATTTATTACCGCAGACAGAAACAGCTGTGACCGGTTAATTCATGTTAAATGTCTTGTAGACGGAGCAGGTGGAGAGGAGCTACATCAAAGAGAAAAAAGCAGCGGTGAAAGAATTTGACGATAAGAAAGTGGAACTGAAGGAAAATCTTATTGCGGAGCTGGAGGAGAAGAAGAAGATGATCGAGAATGAGAAATTAACTATGGAGCTGACAGGAGGTGAGGAAGTGAAAAACAGAGAGGCCTGTAGCTGAACGTTCAGCTATTCTCTTTTGTGCTAAAAGAGAAACAACCCCAAAACTCATCATTTATTCCTTCATGCCATTCCACACCTGAATGACTTTTCGGTAACACTTTCTATGAAGCTATGTTTATAATACATTATAAGAGTATTCTTAAGGCATTATAATGAATGCATAATGCATTATTAATACCTTTTTTAATATGAATATTCATAGGAACCATTATAATTTGTATGAGTATGATAATTTATAACACAATGAACATGATCCATCCACTTAAATTACAATTTATTCTATTTCTCATAGTTATAATAAATCATCAGTCTCATATCTTGCCATTGTATTTATCTTTGGTAAAATCGCAATGTTCTATTCATAAATAGATCATTGTTCGTATAGAACTGGACCACAAGTTTAATAGTGATCCTGTCTCAGTGGTTAACTTATTGCAAAGGGCAATTATCAGTAAAAAAAGACCATGTGACACAAAGCTACTTTAAAATACATTCCAAGCTGTGGTTTCTGGAAGATTGAAAGCCATTCATTGCAGTTGTATGAAAAAGATTGACTATCACAGCCTAGAAAAGTTGTTTCATTGACTTCCTGTAAACCACTAAACGCAGTTGGCTGTCTGTTTATTCATTTTAGATTCCATGGAGATGAAACCTATTATGACCCGGAAGCTCCGGAGACGACCCAATGACCCTGTGCCCATCCCAGACAAGCGGAGGAAGCCTCCACCTGATATCCTTAACATGCACTGTAAACTGTATCTGTAGCACTTTATTTAATTCCCTGAAGTCCATTTCTCTTTGGCACCAAAAACATGACCTTTAGTATTAAACGGGCTGTTGTGCCTTTAAGAATACATTACCTGTGTTTTCTTAACTCTCCTCACCTCAGTTAAACTATTT
The DNA here is from genome assembly GCA_032361065.1 of Enteromius trimaculatus. Lineage (NCBI taxonomy): Eukaryota > Metazoa > Chordata > Actinopteri > Cypriniformes > Cyprinidae > Enteromius > Enteromius trimaculatus. Next base: position 1,633,523 of record JAUMHP010000083.1, read on the forward strand.
ACTCACGGATGAACAGATCATGGAGGATCTAAGAACGTTAAACAAGGTAGGGTTACGTCTCAGCAACACTATAATTGGCTCCATTTTTATGAAGTCTAAGTACAAATCTCACTGCCTCACAGAGACTGGATCACAGTACGTTTCTCGATATGTCTCATTCTACAGCAGTACCGTCGTCAATCATGTTGTATTACCTTTGGCAGGCTATGAATGAGGAAAAACTGGTCGAAAAAAAGTTTCATCAAGATTTCCATTTCATGAGAATGTAATGAAAGTCTTCATGACTTGAAGAAAGGATCTTTATGATTATTTTTCCCCTAAAAGCTCTATTAAGTAATAAAAGCAGAATCCCCTGGAAATGTTACTGTGTTTTATTACTCGAAGCGATACTTGAGAAAATGATATATTACTTGGTGAGAAGAAGAAATTGGCTGTTTGAAAATGAAAAAATAGTAAATATAATAGAAATCAGGTTTTGGACTCGTAGTATTGGATTTACTGCTGATTTAATCAAAATGTCACGTTGATATTGTCCATGTCTGTCATTTTCTTAAAAACTGAAGAAAATCGAAACGATCTTCCTCATTTGCTTTATTTTCTTTTATAGCTTAAATCTCCGAAAAGACCAAGTACGGACGTTCTGTCTTTTAGAGGTGATTTCTCATATACCTTACCAGAAATGTCCCGTCAGTTTATTTTAGCCACACAGCATTGAATTGAAAATGAATGTGTGATGTTTTCCCAGCATCCCCGTCTTCTCCAGAGCACCTCCCATCGACTCCGGTGGACGCCCCGTCTCAGCGCTACGAGGCACGGATAGAGGAGGGCAAACTCTACTATGATAAGAGATGGTAAGCTTCTCCTAACCCCAGCTACTCATCCTGATTCACACGGTTCATACTTCTGATGTCACGCTGTATATTTCTGAACTTTGGCATGACATGCTGATTTGCATATTTATGAGGTCAGTGATTATATAATGTTGGTTTAAAGAGATGATAACCCTGGATAAAACAGGCCTTTGGAAGACTGTCTCATTTAAATAATGGAAATGAATGGTGTATTTACGGCTTCTTCCAGATGATTGTGTATGCTTGTCATACAAACCTTGACGCTATGATTATTGCAAGATCTTAAAGCCTCAAGAAATCTTATACTGACCACAAGATGGAGCAATCGTCCTTCTGATTTTCCCTTATATTGTGGTTACATAAAGTCACATCAGACCTGGACTGAACTGAGACGAGCCAGACTAAGAGCATCTATCTATCTGTCTGTCTATATCTATCATTCTATTTATTGTTCTATCGTTCATTCTATCTGTCTATCGTTCTATTGCTTTATCTATCGTTCTATCATTCTATCTATCTGTCTATCGTTCTATGTATTGTTTTATCATTCTGTCTGTCAGTTGTCCTATCTATCTGTCTGCCTGCCTGTTTATTTATCTATATTTTGTTGTATCTATTCTATCATTCTATCTATTGTGTGTTCTCTCTATCTCTCCTCTATCTGTAGTTTTATCTTGTCCGGCTGTCTATCCATCTCTCCATCTGTCTGTCTGCAATAATCATAAAGGCTTATTTTTATGCATAAATGATACATCTGATTTTACAAATTTGTAGTGCAGAAGAGGTTATTTAAGGAATCTCTCAAGCTTGTAGCAATGTTCAAAATTATACTGTGTTTAGGCTGTGAGATGATTTTCTCTTTAATATCTCCTTTATAACTTGAATGTTATTTCAGTAGTTTGTGTGCCTACGGTTGTGTGTGTGAAGTAGTTTCAGGATTCACGAGTTGCAGACATGGTATTTACCGCCATCTGTGTTGTGATACTTAATAATGTAAACATCATGGAAATTATGATCCACCTATTCTGACATGCAGACTATTTCGTTGTTTGTGTGATCATAGTGCGCAGGAATCTTGTGTTTAAGGATGAGGTCCGTCTTGTGACATTAAACGTCAGGAATGCCTCTGGATTTTTATGAGTGTGTCAGCATGCATTCATCCAGTCGTGCCCTTTAGACAGTGGGCTGCTGTAGCTTTGAGCAATGCAATCCAAGCGGAATATATGTGTGCAGATGAGGAGAGAGCGAGCGGAGGAGGAAATGTGTTCGAGGGTGATACTGCGGGCATTAAATGTATAATGTTACATGTACATTAAATGCAGCTTTATTCTGCTTTTTAATAATGAGTAGAGAGTTATGCCGCTATCTGAACTTTTCCAGAGCAGGTTTGTGGTTGAAGGTTAAAGCCACAGGCTACTTTTGCTCTGTGTTTTAAGAGATGACAAGCGCTCCCTCTCTAATTAGTGGCGTTAGCTAAGACAACCATCACTATTGCCATGCTTGTGTGCCCACAGCACAATAAATCATAGTTTACATGACTTGTAAAAGTGAATTTGCAGTCGGTATTCAATGTGATGTAACAAAAAGATTCAAATAGTCTAATAGCATTTATTAAGTTATCCTGTCTGATTTTTAACAGTGACTCTGAACAACCATTTTGCTGCTGTGACACGGCAAAAGAAATCATGTTTTGTAACACCTGTACTGTAAATGTGAGTTTGCTGTCCGTATTAAATGTAATCCAATATGTGTTCCTAAAAATAATGCAGAAAATCTGCTCCGTAAAAAGAGTCCCTTCTTTTTTTTTAAATCCAAATAACTGCTCTTTATGGGAAAGGGTTTAAACAATATTATTCATGCTTGCTCAATGAACCATATACAGTTGTGAATCAGTCCTTAAGACAATTAATGTCACAGTTAAAGTAATGTGGGAGAATAAAGAGACCGTTCTACTTCTACTTAATAACCTATAAATAAACAAAATTACCATAAAAAGACTTATTTACAGAATATCCAGGTAACTGGCTGCAGTGAAACATAAGCACTGGTTAAGAGAAATAATGTAATTTTAGTCTGAGAAAATGGTGCTAGTTTTGGGTAACCCTCTAAACCTAAATATTGCTTTTCAGTGGCAGGAGATAAGCTCACTTACAGTACCCGATTGAGAGCATGCCCCTAAAGAGAATTTTCTCTAATGGTCTTTCAGTCTACAGGATCTCAAATGACCGATCCGTTATTGTTTCAGGTATCATAAAAGCCAAGCAATCTATCTGGAGTCCAAGGAGAACACCAAGATCAGCTGTGTCATCAGCTCTGTGGGGACCAATGAGGTTTGTGTCTGATTCTCTCCTCTGATTGGTGCTAAACAAATGACTGTGCTCTTCAAACTAATGACTTGCTCAGAGGGGGAATAAACAGCAGGTTATTGAGATCGGCCCGAGTGCAAGAGCTTTGGAGGGCCAGAAGAGGAAAATTCTCATTTAGTCGCCCTCGTTTAATGTCATCTGCATCCATATCATATTGTACGAGGATGTCTTTCCAATAGCTTTTGTCTCATTTGCATGCTTTTAATGCCAGCATCAGTAGAACACTGCATAGATCTGGACTTTTACTTGCTGAGCCGGTGGCTTCGGAGTACAAATCAGTGTTTGGGATTGGTTTGGATGCAGGGAGAAGGCGGTGCGGGATTAATACTGAAGTGCTTTGTCTTGGATTTCGACTCTCTTGCAGATCTGGGTGAGAAAGACAAGTGACAGCACGAAGATGAGGATCTATTTAGGGCAGCTGCAACGAGGGGCCTTCATCATTCGACGCCGATCGGCAGCATAGACGTCCTCTGTGTGTGTGTGTGTATGTGTGTGTGTTTTTTTTTTTTTTTTAAACACATTTTAAAGCTCTTCCTGTTTTACCAAGTCCACTTCTACATGTTAAAGCATGATATTTCCTCTGTGTTTCATTTTATTTTTCTATAACTCTCACACGTACGGTATAGATATTACCAAAGTATATAATGTAATGTCTCACACTTACCTTTATGTTGGCCTTCTTCTTCTCTATGAACTTTGCATTGTGTGTTTAATGCAGTCTCAGTGTCTGAGGTAAGGCTGTTTGCTTTTCAAAGAGCTCTCTACAGTGAAGACGGTAATACATTTTGGGATTGTATTCTATTACCAGTGAGGCATTTACTATCCTTTTTTAGTTGAGTTTTTTTTTCTTTGATATGTAAGACCATAAACTATTCTCCCCATGCATTGAAAGTGTACAGGATTTCAAATTTGTTTGCTAGTTTTAATTTTGTATTCAGGTGAATATTAAATAAATTTGGCTCAAACTGTACAAAACAACATTTATTTCTTCAGAATTATTTTTGGATTTTCTCCACATTAACAGTGCTGTAAGTTGACCTTGTTTTTAAAAAATGCCCTTCTTGCATGCATTCATTCATTTATTTATTTATTTTTATGTTTTATGTTCCTGGCAGAAGGTTTTTATTTTAGTAAACAAGCAAATATTGGCAGGTTGCTTATAAGTTTGTAGTGCCTATATGTGTACTAACCTACTAATGCATGCTGTTTATATTCTAATATCGACTAAAGCACTAGTTTACCAAAAAAAATGAAAATAACACTTTTAACTTTAATTTAGTCCTCTCTATAATATTGCTGTCTGCAGTGCAAAAAGTCGTCCAGAAATATGGTTCTGGAGACGACAGTGGATGGGCTTCTTCACTGGAGGAACAGTTATTATGCATTTATGGACTTATATTTTAGCTGGAAGTACACTGGAAAAAAATACTTTTATAAAAATATACTTTTTTAAGGTACGTAGTTGCAATGAATTTATTTTTGCTGCATATAGTTAAACAAATTTAGTTGACTAACTTGACATTAAAACTTCACAGAAAGATTTCTACGATTATAACCGGTAGATAAGATTCTACACTTAGGTATGAAAAACCACGTACAGATTTTGAAAATACAAAAGTCTAAGTTGAGATAGTACAGGATTGATATTTCCATTCACTCGTGTGAGTTAAATGATGACAAAACTATTCTTCCTGTTCACCCCAAATAAATGTCTGGAAATGTACTCACCCATCCGAGTTGTAGATGAGGTTGTTTCTTCATCAGAACAGACTTGGGGAAATTTTGCATTGCATCATTTGATCATCAATGGATCCTCTGCGGTCAGTGGGTTCAGTCTATCTGTCTTCAGACATAACTTCGAACCATTGATTCTAGCTAAAATAGGAGTCCTCTATGTATCATAGAGGTGGAAAAAAGTCCTCCTATCTCAATCAGAAGAGAGATATGCACAAATCAAATACAAGTGGAAGCGGTCCAAAACTGTTCTAAACAAATCTATTGGGGGATTTTGATGAGAAGACAAGAACACCACAAGTTAGAACACCTCAATGATGATTTTGTTTTGTATAAAACACAGCTTAATTTAGATAAAGTTATTGAGGAAATGCATAAAAATTGGTAAATGAAAACTAGAAAATCTTTTTGAGAAATCAGTCTGTTGTCCTTGTGATTTTTAGTCTTCTGGACACACTGTCTGTTACCTTATGTTGGTGTCCTTTCACAGATTTCTTTCTCTCTCCATTTCCTCTATAAATGACAGGCCATTCCTTTATTCTTCAGTTCAAAACTCAAATCTTCAAACAACACATACTTTTTTTTATTTTGCATTCAGACTGAATTTATTGTTCATCTTTTCTGCCGGCAGGTCCATCTTAAAGTTTTTATTTTTGTTTTTCCTTTAGGAAATGGACCTTGGTGTCTATAAAACATCTTGCATTATTTCTGACAGAAATGTCCTCCTTTCACATCTCGTCGCTTGTGGTTAAATTGCACCTGACAATTTAAATGATCACCTTTGTTGCTGAAACATGTAAATCAGAAGCGATATAGTGTATGTAGTAATTTAATTTAATTTAATTCACGACTATGATCTGAAATCCCTTTCATTTTCTCAATAGAGGAAAAGATTTTTAACCTTTAAAGACCTATTGTGAGCGCCAACATCATCAACAGTACAGGTTTCGTTAAAGCCATCTGCATTATTTACTCTGCATTATTTAATATTTTTTTAACTGTAACATTTCTGGTATAAAACTACATTCATTTCCATTCACTCGTGAGTTAATGATGACCCCATCAGTTTAGTCATCCCCATTAATCAGAAATACAGTGGGTACGGAAAGTATGCAGATCTCCTTAAATGTTTCACTCTTTGTTATACTGCAGCCATTTGCTTAAATCATTTAATTTTTTTCCCTCGTGAATGTACACACAGCACACCATATTAACAGAAAAACACAGAATTGTTGACATTTTTGCAGATTTGTTAAAAAAGAAATATCACATCCCTTCTGATCGAATACAGTCATGAGTCTTTTTGGGAAAGAAGCAACAAGTTTTTCACACCTGGATTTGGGGATCCTCTGCCATTCCTCCTTGCAGATCCTCTCCAGTTCTGTCAGGTT
>JAUMHP010000083.1:1659003-1679021 GCA_032361065.1 Enteromius trimaculatus
TATATGTATATGTGTGTATATATATATATGTATATGTGTATATATATATATGTATATGTGTATATATATATATGTATATGTGTATATATATATATATGTATGTTTAACAGCACTATTTAAATGAGTCTTTTGGGATTTTCTGATGGTAACATTCTCTTGCTAATCTGCAAAATTTTGTTAAATAAAATCATATTTTAAAAAATTACAATTTTAGCATTTTTAATAAACTAATTGAAAGTCAGTAGTTGAACGTCAAAAATAATATCCATTTTTTTCACAGAACATTAAATTGTTGTGATTCATAAATTCATGTAAACATTTAAAAACAATCAGTTTCAGTCTTTTTATTATTGCAGTATTTTGCTGCCTTGTTTGTTTTGTCAGCTATCTTTTGTGAATGAAAAGAGGAATTTTGTTTCCCATTTCCCTCTACTTTTATCGTTTGATGTGCTTGAGACTCCGCAAACTTGATCTCAAGTTGGTAAGTTTGCACTGACAAAGAAGAGATTTCTTTTGACCAAAATGTTAAAGCCACCAGCAACCAAAACGAATGTCAATTTAGGTCATTTTCTGGTTTCTCAAAAGCGCAGGCCTCTGAATCTGTGAAGCAGAAAAAAAGCTGATGTAATGGGTTTAAGGGGAGGCAGATCTCCTCACCACCCCCCAAAAAAACCTCTACAACTCAGCCCTCCCTCAGCCACGGCCAAATATGGATATGTTGAATATTTCATTGGAGTTTCTTCTCTTTTGCCATCTCAGATCAGATGCTAATGCCACCCTGAGAGAGATCTGCTGAAGTGGAAAGATCGGGGGAGTAAAGTTTCTGATTCAGTGGTTCGGTGCTGTTTTTGTGGGGGAGGAAGGAAGGCGAGTGAAAAGGACGTGGGGAGAGAAATCCCATCCTTGGCACTCGCTCCTTTTTGGTTCTCCCAGCATTGCAGTTTTCTTTTGTACTCGATGCAACGCCTCCAGATTCCTTATAGTCGAGCATCAAAGACACGCACTGCCTCAGTACAAGAGACTTATGGGTAGGATGGGTGTGAGCAGACTGTCGAGTTCAGCCCCATTGAGTCCGAGTTAATCTCTTTCCTCGCAAATCTCTCTTCTCATGGAGAAATATTGGTGTAACTGTATTGGCCTGCATAGAGAGACTTGTCCAACCTGATCTCTATATACACCCTTACGTGAGTAATTGAGGGCATTTTTGACTTCCTCCCGATGGGAAAACTCTCTGGAATGGGATTTAGTCGTCTTTAAAGGAACACTCAACTTTTTTTTTTGAGTTTTAACTTTTTAAAATCCATTCAGCTGATTTCCAGGTCTGGCGGAAACACTTTTAGCTGTAGCTTAGCATAGATCATTGAATCTGATTAGACCGTTAGCATCACGCTCGAAAATGACCAGAGAATGAAATTATGTGTTGGTGTTAGTACGTTATGTAACTATAGAAGAGTTGAGTTATAAATAGGACACATATTGAAACTCTTTGGTCATTTTTGAGCGTGTGAAAACTTTCTTCAAAATATCTTCCTTTGTGTTCAGCAGAACAAAGACATTTTTGGGGGGAACTATTCTTTTAAAATGACTGTATTGGTGATCAAATAGTGCACCGACTTGCCTTCTTCCTGCTGAAGAATAAGAGAGTATGTCTTTCTTAGCGCTGCTTTGTTGCATTTCCACTCATGGCATTGATACAACAATTCTTGTTTTGATGTGCTTCCAAATAGCTTCCGGTGTTGCAGTGTATGGCGTCCAAGATTTTCCCTTAAGGAATATACCAGAGGCTCTGGCTGTTCCTGAACTCTACCTGTCTTTCCTTGTACTGCTCTCATAACGCCAGGAAATGGCTTGCCTTTTTTTTTTTTTTTTACATGCACTTATTTCCTCTGGAATATCATCAACCCAAGCTTCCTTCAAGATCTCTGGAAAGGAGCTACGTGCAGGGAAAGGAGGAAATTCAGTACAATTAAAAGGGGTTTTTGATCAAAGACAGCACAAGCTGTAAAATAGCATTGCACCGATATATAAAAATTCCAGAGGAAACAAAAAAAAACTGCTTGCTTTTATGTATGACCGATATTTCAATTCTTAAACCGATGTTTAAAAACTAAAATTGGTTGTTTACAGTAAGGTACAGTTCTCTACTTTTATTAATGCGGCAGCTAACATGGAATAACAGTGAATCAATTAAATGAAGCAATTTCAGCATTTGTTTAATCAGTTATTTGTGGATATTCTGAAACACTTTTAAAACTCAAGATGGATGAATTCGGGTGCTGGGAGTTCAAACACTTCTCTAATGTATGCTGAACATGAAATAACAATGGCAAAAAGAGTATATTCAGTTGACTTTGTCAATAAATAGATCAATAATTGCTTATACAATTGATTTAGTTCATATCGCCCAATGCATGCACTAGTGTGGTAGTGTGTTTGTAATATTATTATTATTTTTTTTTTTTAAAGCTGTTTTACAAACTTTGTTTTCTACAAGGTTTCTAGGCACCAGGTCAACATTTTTGCAGGATCTTGAGACACTGAGAGTAATCCCTTTGGTGTCACAGGAGTAAATGGCATCTTAAAAATGTTAAAACAAACAAAACAAAAACAGTATTTGTTTTTACTGTTTTTTTTCCTCACATAAATACTTATCAAAAACAAAGTTTTGCCATCCCCAAATGTTAGTGTGCATCCCTGCTGAGAAGCCACTGGCAGCAGTAGTCAGTGCTCTGGAGGCTTATGGAAACTGCAGAGCAGTCTGCATGCCTCATTAACTGATTATTGCCTTATGTCCTCGCATACTTTGAATGCAAGTGTAATGAAATTGGGCGTGACTTTCAATTCAATCCACATGCGGCCCGAAAACCCTCCATCCAGCCGTCTCCTGTATGTGTATAATCAGACCAAAGGTTCTGACCTGGAAACCAAGCGTTTTCTTCTGTAGGGCAGCCTCCTTAAGAAAACACGTCTAAGGCAACAGAAACCCGATCTAACCTAGTGGCATAGCAAAAGGGGGGCTGGTTAGCCGTGGAGGTGCAGAAAACACACTCTTTCCAATTTCCATGGCCACACATTCTTCAGTCCTATCATTCGACCGGCATTTATCTCTGTAACTTAAGAACGAGCGAGTCCAGAGGCTAGAGTAAGCTTTGTAGGATCTACCAGAGATTGGTTGAGTGATTCTCCACCCCCTTTTCTGGCACCGGCCCGTGTCGGGGTCGTTTTTTTTGATTGGCAGGTGGCGTTGGCACAGGAGCTGCTCTGGTTGACGGTGGGCTGAAGTATCGTTGCAGCGAGCCAAGTTTTATGTGTGTGTAGAGGGGTGGAGGATGATGCCTGCGGTCGAGTTTTGTGTGTGTGAGGTTGTCAGGGAATGGGTGGATATTTTGACTGGTTTGTCTCTTGGGAACCATGTTTTTGCTTTCTGTGAAAACAGGTCGTGCATGAGCAAACACTCATCTGTTTTCCAGTGCGTTCGCATCGCTTCAGTCATAGTTGTGATGGGAACGTAATTCTCTGCCACCTTATTACAAGCTTCTTTTGAAGAGGTTGTTCACGTGAAAATGAAAACCCGATCATTTACTCACCCTCTCGTTGGTGAGTAACACGCCCCTATTATGGGTTATATAAGGTTCATATTTTGGTTTTTGGAGTCCATAACAACAAGTTGACATGCATGCAAGGTCAAAAAATACTTCATTGTCTTATGATATGCATTTGTTTGTACCTTATTTGATCGATTCATTTTTCCAAGCCCCTCCAGGCGATTTCATTTAAAGCAGTGTTTGTGAGCACCTAGTGGCAAAGAATGAAATTGCATTTTCATTCAGACCAACACAAAAATACTAATGTACAAGCAATATGCTAATGTATGCTTGGGATTCATTTTAAAAACGACTCGTTTGAGTGACTCAGTCGACTCTTTCTTTTGAGAGATAATGGCTTAATAAACTGTGCACTTTCAGATTTAACTTTGCGGGATGTTTTCATTCACTTACACACTGCATAAAAGGTCACTTTCAAAAATCCATATTAGGGACGTTTTAAAAATAAAGGTGCTTAAAAGCTTCTTCACAGTGATGCCATCCATTTTCCACAACCTTCTTTCACCACAAACAACAGAATGGTTCTTCAGATGTTAAAGGTTCTTTATGGAACCATTTAGACAAAAATGTTCTTCTATGGCCTTTTTTTAAGAGTATATGCGGAACAAGAAAGAAAACGTAATCTAAAATGTGTTGGCTTAGCACTGAAAGCAAAACAGTGTTCTGGGGAAAACATCATCTTTTGCGTCCTGCAGGAAAAACAATGCAAGTAAATGACGACGGAATTTACATTATCACTTGAGCTATCCCCCTGAACACGGATCAAGCCCTTTGAGATCTTGGCAATGCACCAGAATTCCCTGCTCGTGTTAGGCCATCCGTGCCGTTGATCTCAGAAGGTCATTGCATGTTAGAGACAGTTGGAGATGGTCTATATGGTGTTGACCTTTAAAGAGAGAGCTCACTGGATCAGCCCAGTCATCTCCAGCATTGCGTTCCCTCTTTCAAGAGCCGACCCAGTGCACTTGTTTAAGTGGTAAGACGTTAAGGTCGGTGTAGTATGTGTGTGAAAGAAAGGGCGTGCGTATAAATAGAATTGTCCAGTCTATATGTCACTCTACATTTTAAGAGTTGTAGTTGTTTGTGTCCTGCTTGATAGGAACAAGCACTCATGTCGCTGGAGTGTTTGACTGACAACGAGACGCTAGAAACTTGTTTCGTAATGCACATAAAACTCAGAGCTATGGAAATATGATTAGTGAATCTGCTCATTCTGGGAAGGGTCAGCTCTTTGTCTGGCCTGTGCCAGTGGAAATATGGAGGTGTATTACTCTCTTTTATAGTGACACATTTTTCTGGTTTATTATTTATATTCTTAGCAGATGTTTGTACCTAAAAGACTTTGAAGAAATGTGTGTGTGTGTTGTTTCTGGGAATGTTACTAATAGAGATCTATCTGTTACTGGTGTAAATTAATCGGTATCTGTAGATATTGTATATATTAATTATACATGCTCATTTTCCCTGTCTTTAAATTTGTGTTAGTTTTTCCATTCTTTAAAAACTGAAATTTTTCATTAATTTAGGCAGAATATTGGAATATTTGGTTTTCAAGGCAAACATTTTTTCCCCTTACTTTTTTGGTTTTTTTATATTTTTTGATATATTTTTAATATTGAGTGCATTGGATTTATAAGTATTTTTTAATGGACTTTCTTCACCGCAGCAGCAAGTTTATTGCATATTTTGGAATGCATTTCTTTTTATTTTGTCCTAAAATTCACACTCTTTTTATTGGTAACCATTTTCTTCCTTCTCACTTAACCTCCCACCCGCCTCTGCCACTCCCTCTCCATGCTTGGTGCCTCTATGAAATATATATTTTTTGCGCCGAGCGGGCCAGTGCTGTGCCACCGTCGTGGCATCAGCCATTGGTTGGCGCGGGAGCCCTCGTCTGTTCCAGCGCTCCAATCACATTCCAGCAGAGGCCCGGCAGCGGCTTGCTCCGCGTTCCACAACTCTGGGGGCTTTCCAAGAGTACTGCGCAGGCATTCCTCTTCGCCGGGACCTTCAAAGAGAGGGAGGGACTTCAAAGGCATCGGTGAGGCTAGGTGTTGATGACTACAATCCTCCCGGGTACAGATTTACCCGCCTCCTGAACTTCAAGAGTGGTTGTGGTAGTATTCTGGCGTGCACTTTTGCCTTCCTTGCCCATAAATCATGTCACGTTAACTCTCGACGTATGCTAGATTTATTTTGCACCTAGAGGCTGGCGTATGACAGGCTGAAGTGTGAATGTTGTTGTCACGAGGCTTTCTCACTTTCTCTGATGTGGCACTTTAGTCTGAATGGCTCACAGTGCGTGTGAACTGATAGTTGTTGCACGGTGGAAAGGGTGTTTTTATGTGTTATGCGTTGCGATATCTAGATTTGTAGTTGAATATTTTACATTTATGCATTTCAGGGACTTTTTCACCAAAGTGACTTGCACTACCACTCAAAAGTTGAGCTGACCGTGAAAGATATTATGTTTTTTATTCAGGATTGATCAAAAGTGACAGTACAGACATTACACATTCAAATAAATGCTGTTCTGTTTTTATGTTCTGTTTTTATTCATAAAAAAAATCCACAAAAATAATATTAAACAGAACAAATTTTTTCAACATGGATAGACATGTTGTTTTAATAATGGAAAAATTCAGCTTTACCATCACATGAATAGATTATATTTAAAAAAGCATTCAAATAGAGCGTTTTAAATTACTATATTGTTTCAGGCAACCTTTATACAGATATACTAACAGTAAGTAACTTTGTAACTACATGTCATTGTAGAGTATTAGTAGACTGTCTGCTTCATATCGTTTAACACTTAGTTTTGATGGGTTCACAACATACTGACTGTAACAAACTTTACAAGTATATGTTAACTTATTCTACTAACCCTAAACCTACCCTAACTAGTCTACTCTGAGAGTTACAGTTGCAAATGAACGAGAATTAGTTGACATGTAGTTACAAAGTTACTTACAGTTAGTAGAATGTCTCAAGTGGACAATGAAAATAAAGTGTAACCCTATTGCTGTTTTTACAGTGTTTTAGTATAGATGAATGCATTTTTATAACAGCAATGCAATCTCAGTCACCCCAACTCTAACTATACGGTGTCCATATTAGTAGTTTGTGCATTCTGCATACATTAACATTGTTAGCATCATTGGCTGTTTTATTGAAAAGATAAACAACTCTAAACATCATGTCCTACTGATATCATATCTTGCCTCTAATCCTTGCAAATTGTTCTTAAACATGCCAGTTTAGAACTAGAAGCATGATTATGTTTGCCTGTCTGTAGTTTGTATTTTGCTGCAGACATTTGCGTAAGAGAGAGTGATTCTCCACCATTGATGATTTCAATCTCTACTCACAGTCTTATAATAGACTGGCCTGTCACTTCCCCTCTGCTAAAGACGTCCTCTCCGGTGGTTCAACGATACATATTTGAGTCTTTACATGATATTAAGTGTTGCACCACTTGTTTGCTTGCGTCGTCGTCAAGGGGACAGCGCGTGAATGGTTTTTCGGCTAGATGGCACAAGACTCTTTTGGCATTCCTGTGGCTCCAACAGCAGAGCATGAGGCCAAGGTCGTCGGTTTGATTCCCAGGGAAGGCCTAAACGGTTCCAATATGCACTTATAAGTGGATAAAGAGTGGCTGACAAATGCTTGAAGTGTGCGCAGATGTCTCTGCTGTACCTGCCGTCAGAAAAGCAAACTGTCCTTGAAAAGCCACCAGTGCATGACCTTGAGCATGCTTTTGCTTGGTGTCTCGTGATGTCACCACCTTCGTCTTGGGTACATATACATGCTTTCTAGGCAAGACTTGTTGGAGTCTTTGTTGGCCAGAGGTGACTTTTTGCAACTGTCGTTCCATCGGTTTTGTCTAGACGACAAAGGAGAGGAAGTCGCCTCCTTTGAAAAAGGGCCCAGTCTCCCTTTATGAGATAATATTACACCGTCAGAGCAGGCCCCACCTGCAAGGCTTCTCCAGCTGCCACACTGTAACTCTATCTATGCTCTCTTCAAGGCTGCCATCCCCTTTGAAGTTATTTCCAGTGCTTGGGAAACGAGAAGACACGAGCAATCAGAGCAGCAAGCTCCTCCTCTTTTCTCTCGCTCTCTCTTTTTAAATATATTTTTAACCCTTGTGCGTCAATAAGAATAAGAAATTGGGTCCATAGTGGATAGTGGTCCATACTGTTTCATGTCGTGAAAATTTGAAGACTTACATTTGGTTTCATTTTAAAGAATACCCGTGGCAGATTAATGTTGACATTTTAAAAAAAATATATTCAAAATAAAAATTACCCCTGATTAAGGCTTAAGCCTAGTCCTAGACTGTAAACCTTAGCTGTTTCAACTGAAACAAACTTGCACCGACTGAGCTTGAAACATATCAGTGCCTTTGTTTTGACTCAAGATGCACACCAGTAATGCTTTTTTCTAAGGCATGTTTAAAAAAAATCCTAATTACACTATGTCCTAATCCTGGCATAGGCTAAGCACTGTTGATGAAACCAGGCAAATAGAGCTTTAAGTTTATGTAAATGATTTGCGAAACCTATTATATAAAATGTGTATGCCACAATTCATGTTAAACCTGCTAGAAAATCAAAGCCATAACTCAAAACTATTTCTGTTCTAAATATATGGTTGATATCTCAAAAAATGAACTTTCAGTAAGGTTTTGTTTTGTCTTCCCTGTTAGATGCTAGTGGTTGCAGTTTAAGTTTCTCCCTCTCAAATATTAGTCTCACACACAATTATTTTTATGATACCCATAAAACCACACTCCGACATCCATACCAACACACCCACACAATTAAAGCTGCGTTATTTATCCAATCGGAAAATAAACCAAACCGGAATAAACCTGGTATTTGCTTTATAGGCCAAACCTGTAAAAAAGAAAAGCACCATCTGGGAAAAAAAATAGATAAATAATTTATTTTGCCATCTTGTCCAATGTCCAAAAGGTCACACAGGGGTTAATATGTTTGGAATATGTTTTTTTCGTTTCCTTTTTTGAAATGTTTGTTTTGATTTTTGCTGCTTTTGCAAAACAGAAATGCCTTGTGATTGGAGTGCGAGATTATAAATGTCCGACAGCTTTATGGCTGCGGCATGAAAGTGAAGAGGGAGAAGGAGAAAGATAAATAGTCCAGGGCAAGTAGAGGAGAAGCCGTAGGCATCTGTCCCATTCCAGTATTTCACACTCTTCCGATAGACAAACCAGAATAGTGTTGGAGTCTGTGAGTACATCCTCTGTTTGGATAGTAGGTGGGAGTTCAGACGGCCAGCGCCAAAAGGAAACTGGCCGGGTTGCCTTGTGTATTCAATGCAAAGCTCTTCCCGCTATGTGTGGGCATTTGATTACAAGACAGCCTTCCAGTTTTATAGATGAGGAGATGTCAGAGATATGTAACAGCTGATGGGGAGCGACGGCTACGGCAGGGATCTACGTAGGGTTCAAGAGAGAATGACCTCCTGCTCTGTGCCAGAGGGCACGGCGTTAAGCTACTCTTGCTGGCGTCAAATGCTTTCCGTCGCTTTTCTCTCGTAGCGCAAAAACAAGTGCTTGCTTGACTCGCGCACAGAATGCATTTCATGCTTTTTGTTGCATAGACCATTTTAGTCAATATTTGATCATGTCATGTGAAAAATGAAACTCATATTCAGTTTATTATTCATTAAATTCTCTAAAATTATTGTATTTAATTTATAGTGCACTAAATATAAATAACAACATTGCTGTAAAAAAAGATTAATTGCATCCAAAAGTTTTGTGCACATAATATGTGTGTACTGTGCAGTTGAATGTATATATTTATATTCATATACATTATACCAGAGTTAAAAATATTCTTTAATATATACATGCATAATAAATACATAATAATAAATATACACAGTACACACACACACACACACATATATATATATATATATATTTATTATGTAAACAAACTTTTATTTTGCATGTGATTAATCATTTGACAGCACTAAAATGACCTATTATTAAATAAGAAATAATTAATATAGGACAAAAATGTCCTCATTGTGTTGTTGTGTGTAACGGAAAGCAGTTTATATTCGCATTTGCATCGTTCTGAACAAATATACATTTCTGTTGTATGTATGTGATTTAATCTCATATCTGCAGTATGTGATGTTTGATGATGAATGAATGCTGATGTTTCTGTTTCCATAGACTGACTTCATTTACCATGCTGTCAATGTCATGTGACTTTTATTCACTATTAATCACAAATCTTTTCCCATAGCCTTATAGGATAGTAAAGTGTCCACTGGACCCACGATTCAGAATCCCGTGGTCTTTCGTACCATAAATATATCAAAAGCTAAATTTTGATTAGTAGTATGCATTGCTAAGAACTTCATTTGTACAACTTTAGCTGCAATTTTCTCTCTTTATATTGATTTCCACCCCCTTAGAGTCCCGATTTTCAAATATTATTATGTATCCTAACAGATAGTGAGACATTTCAATTTCATAAAATGTACTCTTATGTGGTCCAGGGTCAAACATAGCATGTGTTTTAGCTCTTCACCGTTGGTTATTCTTGATCGCTGTATCTTTAGTGGCTCTTCTAAACCCTGTACACCAGAAGTGTCCCACTCTATCTCTGTCAACCGCCAAAATACAAACCGAGAAGGAAGCCAGCAGCCGTCCGAGGCTCCCGTGCACATGGCGCTCGCTCGGCGCTGAGAATTCCCAGCACTCTCGCTTGTTTGAAAGGCTCTTGGCCTTGTTTGAAAAGCTGCCCTGAGAGCCGCGGCCGAGGACAGAGTTTCTCTAAGTGGCTGTGGGCCCGGGAAGAGGGGGGCTGTGAAGCCCGCTTGTGGCTTTGATCAAATATTCCCCCACCTCTCCTGGCAGGACGCTCTGTTATTCCAGGAACTATTCCGCACTCCCGCGGCAGGAGGCGGAGGCTGGGTGACAGACACAGGGTCAGAACTGGGAAAGAGGGAGTTTGGTGAGACCACTGGCGCGAGGAAGGAGAGGAATTGCCCCTTGCCTGAAGGGAAGAAAAAAAAATCAACTTTTCTTGAAGTCGATGGACTCGTGGCCTTGAATGAGCAGCACAGATATATTTTAGCAATAGCAGAAAATACATTGCATGGGAGCAATTTTCCTTTTATGCCTAAACCATTGGGATATAAGAAGTAAAGATCAAGTTGCATGAAGATATTTTGTACATTTTGATTAATAGGCATTGCTAAGAGCTTCATTTGGACAACTTTAAAGGTGATTTTCACAATATTTGGATTTTTTCCAACCCCTTTAAATTTTCACATAGTTGCATCTCAGCCAAATATTGCCCTATCCTGGAAAGCATATTTATTCAGCTTTCAGATGATATATAAATCTCTATTTTATTATTATTTAGTCATCCAGGGTCATATGTGTCCCGTGTCGGATTATAACTGTGGTTAAGAAAGTTTGGTAGTTTTATACTCTCTAATCACAGGACATAGTCAAAATTTATTCAGGCACCTTTTTTTATTCGCTATAGTTTAGAAAATAGACAAGAACTCAAGACTCTGCGAAAACAAATTCATCTAGATAATCTGAGGCAACTTTGATCTGACTTGATAGTCTGGGAGTCAGACCAAGTCCAGCCAAAGTTAATTCAAACTTTTCTCTAATAATAATAGGGTAATAAAATATGACATGAACACAGGGTTAAACTGTGCCAAATTCATCTTTATCATGTCAGATAACTTTGATAGAAAGGTATGTAATGAGTACACAGTTAGATAATACCAGGTCAAGCTATTACCAAGCTATGAGCTCAGTGTGTGGTGTAAAAAGGTCCATTAGCAATTAAAGAAAACACTTAAGCAAACATTTTTGTAAATGTTACTGGTGTTTTTGGGTATAATATATCACAGTTTATTTAATTTTGCTATCCTCAATTAGGGTGTCCTGCATATATATCTCCTAATTGATATCCGGTGTCCGACTAATTTTTGGTTTTGGATTACAGTTGTGGTTAAGTAGGTTTGTTAGTTTTATGCTCACTAATTAGCTGTGAGAAATCTCAGTGTGAGGTTACATGCAGTGAAAGTGGATGTAGTGTGTGAGTGTTCTAGCAGAGCGTAGCCTCGAGCTAACTGGGCTTTTTGATTGTTGTGGGTGAAACTGATACTGGCCTTGACCTAAATGCCATGCCTGTGGCTTCGACTCATCTGTTCTGTGTTCTCTACGACTGGACCACAGCCACGATCTGTGAACGCTTGCTCTGTGTGTACCGACACGTTTAGGTCAGCTTCTACGATAAGAGCGCTGCGTTTTTATAACATTTAGCTTTGATTTTAGACCTGCTGTGTTTAGTGTCCTTTAGTCTTGCAGCCTTCAAATGGCTTTTTTATTTAAACATGGTCCTTTATCATCTCATTTGAAGCTGGTTTTGTTTAAATGAAATAATATTGCGTCTCAGTAATGTCTTCAGGCTCTCCCTTCGCATGGGTTTCAGAAGAAGCAAACCATTTACTTGATTTTAAATTGAATTACAACCGTTAAACAAATACATATTTAGTCAGCAAGGCTGGGTATTAATACAGATTTACTGATGCAGTTCCAATGTTGGTATTTTATTTTATTTTATTTTATTTTATTTTATTTTATTTTATTTTATTTTATTTTATTTTATTTTATTTTATTTTATTTTTACATTTCAAGGGAAAACTTATGTACTGTATATTAGAACAAACATTTCTGAAAATAAAGCTAAAATTAAAAATAATTTACCTAATATAAATTAATTAAGCTATGAAATCCATTTTTTTTTTTTCAAATTCAGTTTTTTCATTTTAATTTTCCCTAGACTCTGTTTTAATTGTTAAATTAACTTTTTTTCAATATATATAATTTATTAAATGTTTTACAAAAATTACAAAACATTTTTTATTTATTAGACCTTTTGAAACTTTTATTTTATTTTTTTAAATTAATTAATTTTTTTTTTTTGCCAAATCCATTTTTTCCCATGGATTTACTGGTTCCATGTTAATGAGTTCATTAAACATTAATAATCAAAAGCATTTCTAATTAACTGATTTAATTTTTTTTTTAATTCCATAACATTCTGTGTTATACTGTAAATGTAATTTTTCTGACTGGATTCATGTTTTCTGCATCAAAGAGATCAAATTAAATCAAATTAAAATGATAACTGATAATGATAAATCAAATTAAAATGATAACTATATATATATTATTTCAATAATGCTGAAATAACCGCAAGATTCCTGTTCACCTTATTACAGTATCCTGGGCTTTTAAAAAACACCATTAGACAAATAAAGATCGAGATTAAATGAATGCATCCTATTTTGCAATGAAAGAAACCAAGCATGGCCTAACACTTTCCTCAGTGTTTTTGATTTGAGTTGAAGCTGGCCCCTGCTGTTATGAACCGGCCCCAGGCAGATGCGCGAACACACACTGCTTTCTTTGAGGTGCAGGACGCTTTGAACCTCCAACAAGTTTTATCAAACACCACCAATCCATCAGAAGATAAGACTAAAATGGGTGCAAGAGAAACTCCGCTACCTGGACTGATTCAGAGTATCAGTGAATTGAGTGTCTGTCATTTTAATTTTCTTCTTTTCTTTGGGGGGAGATGGGAAAGGTTCTGACCAACTCTAAATCAGGTCAACCCTCTTTTATAGGAAAGGAGGAGAACAAACAGTTTGCTTTTGTCCATCTGTACTTTTTCCTGTTTTTCAAACACCATAATAATACCATTATTAAGAAGGGCATGCTTTCCTTTGTACATATCATCCTTTTATAATTATCGTCATCTGTTGGTGCGAGCGAAAGACAAACAAACAAATAAAGGGGGTGGTGAAAAGCAAGCACATTGGCAGCTGCCCATTTTCCATGTATAGAGAGAACTTGCATGGCTAGCTCTATTGAGAGTCACTTACGCCGTTGCAGCACTGTATGTACTGCACCAATCTGACCTTTCTTTTTATTCTGCTGACGATTGTGGTGGAACCTCGTGTGAAGAGTTCGACCGCCTGTCATCGTAGTGATTCCCACTGAGTTTTCGTTGAGAGCACTGCCCATGAAAGGAGACATACACATGTGACACATCTCTCTACAAGAGAAAAAGAGATGAGAGGCGCTGAGGGTGGCCGAGCTGAACAACGGGACGGTGGTTAAAGAAGAGATGGCTGGGTGCAGAATGATGGACCGAAAACTGGGCATACAGCCAGTCGTTGGGGCCTACTGGGGATATGCATTGGGGCGACCTGTGGGGAAACATGAGTATTGGTGCATGCGTGTTGTAAAATAGGATTACGGCATGCATATGGTTACAGGTGCAGTTGAGTTTTTAGTTTCAGTGCGTGTCTTTTCTTGCATGATATATTTCAGGTAATGCACATCGGCCTACCTTATCAATATATGTCATCTAACACCACAAAACCAGTCATATTGGGATTTTATCTCATCTAAAAGCTGAATAAATAGTCTTTCCATTGTTGTATGGTTTGCTAGGATAGGACAATATTAGGCCGAACTATTTGCAAAAATCTAAATATTGAGAAAATCCCCTTTAAAGTTGTCCAGATGAAGTTCTTATATATTAATAATCAGAAGTTTTGCTGTATTTTGCAAAATATCTTCATGGGACATGGGACTTTTGACGTAAAAGAAAAATGTATAATTCTGAACCATACACAGTGTTTTTGGCTATTGCTACAAATATACCCATGCAACTTAAAGACTGTTTTTGTTCTCCAGGATCACATATTACACTGTTTGTTAGTTTCTTGGGACGCGATGTCAGCGCACTCCCAAAAAGTAGGGTGAACTATTTGGGAAATTTTGGAAGATGTCTATAAATCTGTGTAGCTGTGTCGGTTTGCCGTTCTAATGGGCCAGTTTGTTTTGCAATGCATTCTAGATGGTCGCTGATTAGAAAGTGCATCATTCGGCCAGAGCATCTTAACATAATCATTGGTTTTTGCACGAGGAACTAGTTTAGCCCTGCTTTATTATGATGTCAGTTTAAATAAGAAAAAAGCCACATCAGCTAACTTTAATGCAAATGTGGAATCCAAGGCCTCTTGGGAGCTGATGTGGCTTTTGATCCCAGAGTTAAGATGATAATCAGCTTTTTCAGAGTGGTAATCCAATTTGTTCATTTGGAGCAGCACTTCTTAGCATATTTGCCCAGAAGCTCTCAGCAATGGGCAGGGAACCGTTCAAATCAGTTGTCATGGTGATTTGTACTGTATACACGCATGCATATATATAAACACAGTACGATACATAATAAATATACACAGGTGATCATATCTCCTTTCGTTTTTTTTTTTGCTTGGAATTCTTCTTTTTTTTTTTTTTACGATTCAAGGCCAGCGAGGTTTAATCTATGATTCATTCAATATAAAATCTGGCAACATGTCCATGAAATGATTGTCTAGTGAAGCTAATAGCGCCAATAAAGTAATAAACCGCTGTGTTCAAACAATTCATTTTAGGAGGGTTTTTATCTCCTCAAAGATTTTCATTGATAAACGTCCATCTTAAAACACATCAAAAGCGCTAGATTTCACACTCGGAGCCACTGAAAGATGCTATTTAAGCCAAGAAGAGTGACTCTGATGCACTCTTAATGACAGTAATTATCATGTCTGCGCCACTTAGGCCTTTCAGAGTTTCCACACCTCTGCTGTTTTGCGGGTGTGGCGTGGCACGTCGATGTAGGGCAGTTTAGAAAGGAAGTGACTCAATGTGTATGATATAGTTATGGCTTGTTATTTACAATTACACCTCTGCATGGCATAACGCAATATGAAACTCTTTCAAGTCACTTAATCTCACCGAAAGCTCTCTTTGTCTTGCAGTTTCCAATCTGTTTTCTAATCTGTCTGCTTGGGAATGAAAGAGTGCGTGGCTAGCAACATTGAAGGACATTTTCTTTGTCTTCCAGATGCACCCTTTGGGCCTGTGTAACAATAACGATGAGGAGGACTTGTACGAATACGGCTGGGTTGGAGTGGTCAAGCTGGAGCAGCCCGAGTTGGACCCCAGCTGCCTCACTGTACTGGGCAAGGTAAGAATCTCCTCAATGCCTTACTGTAGTACGTTAGTTCAAAGTTCTGTTCTGAAATGTGACCCTGGACCAGGTTTATATTTGGCCGAGGGAAACGATTTGAAAGTCTGGAATCTTAGGGTGCAAAAAAAAAACTAAATCTCTTTAAAGTTGTCCAAATTAAGTTTTACAAATGTACAAAATATCTTATGGTACATGATCTTTATTTAATATCCTAATGAAGTTTGGGATAAAAGAAAAATGTATACTTTTGTCCCATACAAGGTATTTTTGACACTTGCTGCAAATACATCAGTGCTGCTTATGATTGTTTTTATGCTCACAAATATCAACACGATGTGTATTGGGAGTGACGTTTCCCTCAGTATGCTGCAAAATAGTATTTTGTATCATCATTTGTGCAGATTTTCATGCTTTTCAGACACAGGTTTGGCAAAACCACCAAACAGCAATGATTCCACTGCAGTTTTTTGTGCTGTTGAATGGTTTTGTTGTTCACAACGGTCATACAGCGCTATCCAAATACTGTCGCCGGATTTGTGGAACTGCTGTGATGTCACATGGTAAAATGATTTCAGTGCGGCGTTGGCTACCATTGCTCTTTTGGACACACCGGACAAATCCAGACGCAGATGAAGCGTTTCCTAATTGGCTGAGCTTTCGGCCAGTCTCAGGACGCCAATATCTGTTTCCATGTTTGATCTTTTTATGGGGAAGTTTGAAGATTTCCACACATTTGTACTCAGCTGGACTCTCTTGCTCTAAACGGCTAAATATTTTCCCATGTCTGATGCTGGAATGGGCTTAAAGTTACACAACACTCTCCCTTTTGGATTCTCATGGAAATGTTCTTAAATGATCAGCGTTCATTTAGCTTTCTTCTGTCATCTTATTGGCACAGCGGCATTGGTGCACACTGTGTGATTTTTAGCTGTTTTAAGCTTTTGTTTTAAGATTTCTTATAGCATTTCATATCAGTATACCGATTATAAGAATACTAGTGCTGTCAAAACAATTAATCACATCCAAAACAAAGGTTTTGTTATTGCATAATTTGTATACAGTGTATATTTATGTATGTATATATGTGTGTGTCTATATATATGCATGTTTATATTTAAGAAAAATGTTTATATATTTAGAAATATACACAGTACACATATTAAGTAAACAAACTTTTATTTTGGATGCAAAGTGCATGTTTGCTGACAGTTTTTTTTTTTTTTTTTTTTTATTGGCGACACACACCTGCATCAGTTCAACTGAGCATAAAACCAACAAAAATAGCAATTAAAGAAATATCTGAATATCTGCAGATATGATTTCCGGAAAGTTCACGTTAGGTGAACGGGGGTAAACACATTCCATTTCTTTTTTTCTTTCATAATAATGGGATAGAAAAACATCCTCCCCTTCTTTTGTGCCCGTGCTATAATTAGAGAGTCGGCTGTCATAATCGGGCCTCTGATATAGGCCCGCGCTCAGCTGGGGTTCTCTGTCTACCCCGGCATCGGTGTCTGTCCGTTCTCACCAGCGTCCCTTTGACCCGCTTGTGCCAGTGCGTCTCTGCTGGGCCACCCCTGCCCTTATTTTTCTTTTTCTTTTCCTTTCACTGTCTCTTTCATCTTTCCGCTGCTGTCTGAACATGCATCGTACATATTATTACTTTTATTTTTTTTGAAAGAAAATTATTTTATATTTCTAGAAAATTAAGCAGCATAGTTGCTATTTAAAATTGATAATTTTCTACTACGACTTCTCCCTCATTAAAATCTGAATTTGCTGCTTATTAATAGAAAAGTGTTAAGTTTAGGCACTGGGTAAAATTAGGAATGTAGAGTAATGCATTAACATGTGCTTAATTACTACTGATAAAATGCTAGTATACTAGTAATATGCATGCTAATAAGCAACCTGTTAAGAACCCCTGAAATAAAGTGCTACATAAGAAAACATGGTAAGGCTATATTTTACAGTTACACCTATTAGTTGCTTATTAGCATGCATATTACTAGTATGTTAGCTTTTTATTAGTGCAGATTAATAATTTACTCTACATTCACTAGAATTGTGTTGGCTGTAGATATGAGTCTTATGCATCTTATTATTATTCATAATTATTTTTTTCAGCTATTTAAATAAGCAGCATTTATGTGCATGATTGTGTTTTTGGGAAGTCATTGATGTAAAGGCTATAAAAACCTAATAAAGAACATTTCTTCACAAGACCTTTGAGAACTGGATCTAGTAGTCTAGAAAACCATCTTGTTTACTCGCTTACATAAAGCAATACATTGATTTAAATGTTCTTCTTTGGGTTGGCATCCTCTCTTCTCGGGTGTTTGTTCATCTCAGATTGTTCTTGTGGTTTGTCTTCACTTGCAAGACGTGAGTGTCTCGGGTTTGTCTCACTCTGCCCTGTGTGTTTATTTGAGAAAGGTCATGTAGGCTTCTCTGATCTGTGTAAGGTCTTGACGGAGCTGCCCCGCTGACATGTATATGTACACATTTTCTTCCTCTGTTTCCGGTCTCTGTCCGCAGAGAGCCATCGCTCCGCTCACCTCCCACCTCTTCTGCTTCCTCTCTCATTCCTGCTCATTCTTTTGTTCTGTTTCTCACCTACATTGCATTGTGGGTCTTTTCATCCTCAGGAAACTAGTTTAAAGTGCATCATCCATGCATCTGTCTGACCTGATGCCTCGTGCATTGCTTTCCTCAAGAGTCAATAAGTAGCTGTTCTGAATGGCAGAGGTGTGTGTCATGAATTCTTGAGGTCAGCTCTGGTTTGGCTTGATTTCATGGCAGTACACCAACATTGTTTTGAGAAAGTAATGACATTCTTACAAATGTTTAATGAAGAACGTTTAGTCTTCAGA
The DNA here is from genome assembly GCA_032361065.1 of Enteromius trimaculatus. Classification (NCBI taxonomy): domain Eukaryota; kingdom Metazoa; phylum Chordata; class Actinopteri; order Cypriniformes; family Cyprinidae; genus Enteromius; species Enteromius trimaculatus. Next base: position 1,677,583 of record JAUMHP010000083.1, read on the forward strand.
GGTCTAGGCGCATGGAAACGTGTCTGTTATTTGTGTATCGTACACAGATTTTGTTGTTTTTCCTGTGGTGAATGTACTTCATTAATTCCCAGCAGGTCCCTCCTCTTTTAAGGGGTGTCTTGATCTGTTTGTTGGTTGGTTTCTTTCTTTTTCTCTCTTTTTGTCTCTTTGCCAGCATGATATCCTTTTTTTCCGAGCAGTGCTCCGCTCTGACACATGCAAAACTGGCTGAGGGGTTCTGTCCTTTCATCTCCCGACCGCATACTGAGTCTTCCCGTTCCCATTGCATCAGTCCACATGGCTCTCTCTGTGTGTGTGTATGTGTGTGTGTGTGTGTGCGTGTGTGTGTGTGTGTGTGAGAGAGAAACAAGCCCAAATTGTATTTGCTTTTTAAACAAGTAGAAATGGCAGTGCAACATTGTAACAATGTAATATCAAAGTTGTCCTAAAACCAAAGTGCATTCTTGTCTCAGCACAGCTTTGATAAACTCATTTGATCCACTTCAAATGCTGACTACTGTGTATAGATATATTTCATTATTTATCACATCTAAAATTAGTGTGGTAAACAGTCATATTGCCTTGAGGATCTTGCCTGACAGCCATAGTCAACATTTAGCTATAAAAAAAGCCGTACAGGTTTTGAAAGACGTGAGAGTGAGTAAATGATGAAAACGGTTCCTTTAAATGTTTCTCATTATAACAGTTGAGGTACCTCTGCCTTGAATTCCCTTTGAGAAGCTCGAGCAAGCGTTTGAGTCTGTGTCCACACGTATGTGCGTTTTCCTCTTTGATGAGCTGGAACGTTGCTTTCTGTGTGCTGTAATTGCTCTAGAAAAGAAGCTAAATCCTGATGCAGGCCGGAGGCGGCTTGAAGCACCTCCACCCACCTGCTGCTTGACTGCATGGAGCTCGAGTCACCTCCATTAAAAACCATTTTAGCTCAGGATGTTGAAATGAGTGTTACTTATGACTGTGGTACTTCTAATATAGTATGTATTTATTTATTTATTTTCATTTTATTTTTAATAATTTAATACTTTTGACATTTTTAGATTTGTTTTATTTTAATCAATTTTTTTGAGAAACAAAAATGAAAAGTAAGCAGCGCACAACTGCATGCATCGGTGTTGAATCACAAAATCTTTTTTTTAAGAATCGAAGATTTTTTTCTTAACTGACATCAGTGTTTAGAATCATTTCTATACTTTTATAGTATTTATTTATCTTTTGTATTCACTTTTATTATTTTAATTTTATTTTCGAAGCTTTAGTTTTAATGTCTAGTCGTAGTTTTTTATTTCTTACTTTTGTTTTTGTTTTGATATATATATATATATATATATATATATATATTTTTTTTTTTTTTTTAAATAAATTTTTATATAAATTTAACAAATTTTAAATTAAATTTTTTAATTTTATTTTAGTTAAATTAA
>JAUMHP010000083.1:1683720-1709537 GCA_032361065.1 Enteromius trimaculatus
CCCCCCCCCCCCCCCCCCCACAGTGCTGCAAGGGTTAATGCAAGTTCTGGAAAGCCGTTGTGGTCTTGTATAGACGGAGTTTAAACCTGCTTTTCTGTTTGCCCGGGGAGAAACACAGCTCTCCAAATGCAGATCCCATTACAAAGACACACACACTCATGAAGCTTAGCTCAGATATACCCCACACACACACACAGCCACTTCAAGGGAAGGTTAGATTAGAGAGGTATGAAGGCAGAGAGCTCATGCTCCTTTAATTAAAGTCATTCACATTCATTCCTCAATCACCACAGCGCATGAGCAGCTCTGAACCCACGACTCCACGCTGGCTGATGAGCTTCAATCAGAGCACCAATTCTGCTGCGTTCCGTTTAATCAACATTTTAACACGTAATTTAATGCCTGCTTACATTTATTTCTTTATTTTTAGTAAGACTTGTATGAATATTATACATAAACACACACACGCACACAAATATACTTGTACAGCTATCTTTGTGAGGGCCGGTTTGAGTTTTAGATCATCAGAGTGAAGACATTTTGGCCGGTCCTCACTTTCTGAGAGCCCTTTAAAGACCTGTTTGAGGGTCAAGACTTGGTTTTAGGGGTCAGGTTGTAATGGGGTAAAGGGTCGGTTTAGGTAAAGCACTTAGTTCTGATGGGTAGGGTTAGGAGCTAGAGATTACATTGAGTCAATGTATGTCCTCACAAACATAGCTGTATAGAGTTGTGTGTGTGTGTGTGTGTGTGTGTGTAATATTCATCAATTCAAGTTGTAATAAAATGTATTAAATAAATAAACAAATAAATGCAAGTAGACATGAAATAATTTGTTGAAATAATAGGATGCAGAATGTTTATTTAACAATAACTGTTTTGGTAAAATGACCTGTAAAAACATTATGGTTATTTATTTTATGATTTATAATTGTATTATATTTTGTTGCTTTTTTTATCCGTAACAATAACAATCAGAGGCTGCATAATTCTTTTTAAAGACCAACCTTTTTGATACAATCAAATCTTTAAATGTATCTATATTTTGTAAATTTAATTATAATAATAATCATAATTAGTATTATTTTTATTTGTGGTCTCTTTTGACCTGTAGTAGTAATAGACTTTGTCAGGGTTGTAATGGTGACATTTATTTTGCAGTTAATGCCTTTCTTTTGTAAAATCAAATAAGCAGAGATTACATAATAAGAAATAAGACACAGATTTAGGGTTGCAGTGGTAAATTATCATGTGTGCGAGTGCCTTCAGTTAATATAATATTTGTGTTGTCAGACGTCTTATGACTTTTGTTTGGGTTCTGTGGTAATTGTATTTCAGGGCATGGAGCGGCTATAATAAAAAAATGAGAAAACAATCTATCAGTGCGACATTAAAATTTAAGTATGTCTGTGGGCTTTTAGCATAGTTCTGGTGATTGTAAAGATAGCATAGATGCTGACCTCTTTGGGACGCCACATTTTTAAACTCTCTGTGACCCTGGACGGCCCTTTTGTCTGATTGTCTTAAAACATTGTCAGCAAAGCATCTCCCTGCAGTGTTAACCTTATTAAAGCTAACTTGTTTGTGTGTGTGTGTTTGTTTGCCTCATGCTGTGGTACCATTATTAAATCTGAACTGGTCTGGATTGAGTTATGACCGAGAAGGAATCTGCAGCACACTTACTTCATAATGAGTCTTCGGTGAAAGCTCTGAATGCTTCACTTTACTGAGCGAGATCATCCACATCCATTTAAAAGAGATCTGAATGATTGTTGAGCCTTTCAGAAATGCAGTTAGCTTCACCCGTTAACAGCTACAAGGATCGGCCGTGCCGGCAAAACTGCGATGACAGCTTTTCAAATGCAGCTTATTTCTTGTTTTATCATCTTAGTGCATTTCAAAGCCTGTTTGTGGTTGTAAGTTTGAAGATTTACATTCTGAATATAGTCAAGAAACCAAAATAGCAATTTTCTTTCTTTATTGTAATTTATGCATCAACACACGTCGAAATGCATTTATATACACTATATATATATATATATATTAAGGAAAATTGTTTAATTATTTGATGGTTAACCAATTACTTATATTCTTATTTAAAGCACAGTGTTTTGTGATGTATATTTATTTGATTAAAGAATTTTTTTTTTTTTTAATCTCACAATTTAGACTCAATGCAATGTGTAACTCTTAATTCTAAGAAGAAATGTAACATAATTAAAAATAACTTTTTTTTTTATTTTTTAATTGTATTGGAAAGAAAATAGCAAAATAAGATTTGCCCGAAAGTTTCTCACAATTTTGACCTTTTTTTGTTTGAACTGTGATTGGTTTTTTTTGTTGTTGTTTTTTTTTTTTGTGTCGTGAGACATCTGAAATGTATATTTCGCAGTTCTGTCGCGGTACCCAAAATTGCGGTAGTGAGAGGAAGTCATAATTGTATTTTATGTGGTGGTGTAAATAAGCTTCCTCAGGTAACTGTCTTGTTTTACTTGGAAATGCTAGATTACAGAAATATAATGGGTTGGAAACTGCAATTTAAACTTGCTCTAAAATGTGTTTTCTTTGAAAACTCCTGCAACATACCTCACCTCAAATTTGGTATAGAAAGGAGAAAGAAAAGACAGGACTGTTTACTTTTCCTGTGCATGGTTAAGACTGGAAAACCGGTATAAAAACAAAATATACACCCAAAAAGAAAACGAGAGGGGGAAAATTTAATTAGCGGTTGTCCATCCTGAGGCGCAGGAATTGCAGTCAGCAGAGTTAGCGGGAAGCCGATGGGCTTTAAATTAGTAGCTGTGTGTTTTTGACTGATCTTTGAGGGCAGGGAAAGGAAAGAGAGGAGGGGGGGGCCTTGAGAATGATAAATGGAGAAGAGGGCAGTTTTACGACCCCTCAGGAAGTTGCTGCCATAGCAAAGAACCGAAGCTGGAGTTCATTCTATTAATGATGAAATAATGAACAGATTCTCCCAGTGACATCACCAGGCGCGCCGTCATTGTGTCTTGTCATCGAGGCCTTGCTGATGGATCTAGTGCGTATCATCTGGGGAGGAACATTCAGTTCTTCCAAATCAACACCATTTGATTGCATTCATCCGCATGCAGCTGTTGAATGAGAACAAAACCTTATGGCATCCACCAGAGCTAATGTGCTAGTGATATACAGGGTATTAGTGGCAGGAAACATTTACCCGCTTTGAAAATAAGGGTTGAAACCGATTTGAAAGGCTGTTTGATTAGGTCTGGTTGAGTCTTCAGTCCAGTTTTGTTAAAGCATGTAGTGTGAACTGAGGAACTGTGTGTGTGTGTCTAGTGCTGAATCACTTACAAAATAAAAGTCTTTGTTTGCATAATGAGTAATGTGTATATTTATTATTTAGATCAATACAAACACATGCATGTATATATTCAAGAAAAATCTGCAATGTTTCTATATTATAAATACGGTAGCCAACACTTGAAGTGGATCAAGAAAGTTCATCAGGACTTTGCTTATTTCAGAAAACAACTGTGCATTGGTACTTGTATACATACCCGTGTGTGTGATGCATTTGTTGCATGCATCGGTTTTCATTTTTCTGTAAATGTAATGTCCACCGGTCTTTCTGTCTTGTTAGCTGCACAGTTGCAGGGCCTCGTATTTACCTCGTGACAGAGTCAGTCCCTTTGCTAGGTGCCCCCTCTCACACACACACACACACACACACACACACCCCATGTGCAAGTGTAATTTCTGGTTATGCAACAGGAGCTGCGAGTGATGATGGATTTTGTTAGAGCGGAGAAAGTGAAAGGATGACTGGAAGTGATTATATTATGCTTGTTTGATGAAATCAATGCATTGAGCTGGAGAAAAAGACATTTATATACTGGAGTAAAAAAAAAAACTTGTCTGGCAGTAAAAGGAATGAATGGCAGCTTTATTCACTCGAACTCAGTGTGCACTTTATAAACAGCTCACCCCTAAAGTTGACTAATTAACAGGTGAATGTTCCCTCTGTGAAACAGCTTCATAAAACATTGTTAATTAGCTGCAAAAAGCATTGTGTCATTATGAGGTTATTTAGAAGTCACCTGATCCTAGCCCTGTCTTTTCAATCCTTTAAACTGCTACGCTTACAGCATCGAACTGATCTCAGAACAGGTCTGAACAAGAAGCTGACCTGTAGTGCAGTGCCTTCTCTGAATTATCCTGTATTAGTTCTGCACTAGTTATCAGGGGCCTCCGGTGAGACTGGCATCTCAGTGAGGTTGCTGCGTCCACAGACCCGGCCAAAATCAACCTGTTTTCTTTCCAAATATCCACTGATAGTGTGATGGCATGCTAGTAAGACTCTTTTACTTCTTGTTCTTGTAGAAAACGCTTCTAGCTATATAGAGGTGCAGCCTTTAGTGACTTTAGGTGTCCATCTGTTATGTAAAAGCTAGTTTGTCTCCTACATGACTCTGTTAAATGAGCAATTTTAATAATAAAGTAGCAGAGACTTCTGGACATTAACTAAGATCAGTTTAGACTTTTTTGAAGTGATTTGGGGGGTGTACATACATTATTGATTATATAAGTGTTTATTTGATGGTTTATCTTTAAGATGTGCACGTGTGTCTGCCAAATGCAATAAAGCAGAATAATTAAGTGAAATAAACTCTGTCGAGAGAAATCTACATTTCATTGTTTTTCTCAAACTTGTTTTTATATGTTCTTCCAGGCGTTTGCTGAGAGAAAGGAAGTTTAATTTAGCACTAGGTTTATGCTGTGATTTGTGTGACTTCATGACTTTTACAAGCTTCATAAACATTTTTCACCCATAAAAATAGTTTTAAATTGTCACACGTTGTACTCATGGTTGCTGTAAAATGCAGCCGAAGTTGCTTAATGGACTCTTTTGTCCATAAGACAAGTGTTAAACCATAAGCGTGAGTTGTAGTTAGCCTTCCAGCTTGTTGGCAGCAAGTTTTGTGTGGCATGTTTACACGGCTTTGAAGAAATACGATTTAGTGCACTGTAGATAGACTGTTCATCATGGTGGAAAATATATAAGGAAATGGTGCATTGCAATGTAAAACACAAATTCTGTAGTTATTTTGTAAGTCATTTTGGCAGCCTGGAATAATTTTGAAAAAATACAGAGAAACGGTAAACGCAGTATCGTTTTACAGTATAAAACTTGAAATGCAAACAATCAAACTGGAATGAAACCAGTAAATTCAGTGACGCGCATGGCTACTAAAAACTACTTGTATATGGCTACTTGTATCTGTAACATACACGGACAACCACTGTAATAATACAGGTGCTGAAGAGAAAGCCGTATGAAGTTCAAATCTTTTCCACAAGCTGAAGTATATATTAATATACAGCAGTCATTCATGCAAACACAAAGCACCATCATAATAACACATTTAAAGAATGCAATAAACATTTACTAAACAGCAGAAGATGTAAAAAAAAAAAAAAAAAAAAAACTAATGTACGTAACTTAAAATATATATATATATATTAAGAAACATGATTTAAAAAAAAAAAAAAACTATTTGGGGAATTCTGGAAATATCAATTTATGACTGTAAATTATTTATTTAATTATTTTACTTCTAAAAGCTGTACAATTAACAGCATTTTACTGTAAAATTACATGACATCTCAGGTTAGATCTTTTACAGTTTTCCCCTTTATGTATTACAGGAACTTACTGTTAATCATTAAAAAAAATTCCCTCATAGTGTTATTACAATATTTTTACAGTTAAAATATTTCCTTTGTTTTCCTTTTTTTTTTTTTTTCTTTTTTTTTTTTACACACAATGAAAAATTGACATGTACAATGATGATTTCATAGTATATATCATACTATATGCCTATAGTTTTAGTATATTTAATAATTTTTTATGCTTATTTTAATACATTGTATGGGTCAAAGTTCTAAATTTTTTCTTTTATGCCAAAAATCATTAGTATATTAAAGGTGCGCTGTGTAATTTCTAGCGGCACCTAGTGGTTAGGATTTGAATTTTAACAAACGGCTAAGTCCCCCGCTCACCCCGCCTTTCGAAACGCATATAGAAGCTACGGAAGCTGACGTAGGACAAAAATGTCGTCGATTGTTACACTTGACAGTAGCCAATAAAGCTACAAAATAATGGAAGTCAAAGAATTATATTTACTTTATTAATGAGTAGACTAATATGTTATTGTGAATATTATTGTTACTCATTGATCGTTGTATCACGGTTTTCTGGCCACGGTAACGGTTCGGTTTCGATACATCAATATTACTGTACAGTACTGTATGTGAGCTCTAACATAGCGGAAGGTCATTTGCCCTTTCTGTTTCAAGTTATCAAGGTACAGAGACGATATTAAATGTAAAAAAAAAGGTACAGATCAAAGTCAAAACACCAGATTTATTTAAAAAAAAAGAACAACACTTAAGTTTTTTTTGCCCTCTTTAAAAAACAAACAATATAAAAAGTGAAATATAAACATGAACATCATTCAAATTAATATTGACAGCAACAAGAAAGGCTAGTCTATTTCAGCTTCACTCTCACTCGTCGTGAAGTGCTGGAATAATTTTGCTGCTAAAATGTTAACCTATGCAGCCTGAGCCGGAAACAGAATTGATTAGTTCGTCTCTCGAGTCTTCAGGTTTTTCCGAGTCGTTCGTTCATCACGTCACAGCCGGTAACGTTAACATATGCAGCCTGAGCCGCGCGCGACTGAACAAATCAATCCCACGAGACGACTCATTTTTCCGGAGTCACATTAAAGATTTGTTCAAAATGAACGAAGTTGAGAAGTTCTGACCATCGCCTGATTGTCTATGCATTACTAATTTGCTTGCTAATACTACCACTACTACTACTTCGCGCACATTTCAACGTGGTGGCGTGAGCGGCCTCTTAAATCACCAAGGCAGAAGTAGAGCAACGTACTGATGAAACGCGCTCTGTAGAAGTTTGTCCGTTTAGGGCTACTATAGAAAGATGGCGACTTCCATGTAAGGGGACCCGAGGTGTATGTAGATATAAATTGCTCGTTCTAAGGTTATAAAATCATAATGGCTTATATTGTAAGGTCTTTACACACATCTGAAAACATAATTTTGTATGTTGCATTTTTGCCAATAAATTCTCCTAAAAATTACACACTGCACCTTTAAGTAAGGATCATGTTCCATGAAGATATTTTGTAAATTACCTACTGTAAATATATCCAAACTTCATTTTTGATTAGTAATGTGCATTGCTAAGAACAACAGATATTTTTTCAATATTTAATTTTTTTGCACCCTCAGATTCCAGATCACGCCCAATATTGTTCTATCCACATTACCACAGTACTTTTTGCAGCGATTTTAAAAACCCTGCATGCATCATATTATACCAGCAACCTCAGGCAGTTAATTAAGTCATATTTTTGGGTGTTTTACTGTACCTTCCAATTTAGGTAAATCCTTTGTAAAAATTTTACTTTTTTTCCCACTTAAAGTCAGCAGCAGAAATATAAAGCAAAAGAGCAGCTCTGGCCTGTATCTATTTAGCGTTAAGTGTTGTGGTTCTAGCAAGGACCTCAGTGTAAACTTGAGCTAAGTGTGTTGTTTGGGTTTTCATGTGAAGTGTAGCCCAGGCAAACCCAGCAGTGAAGAGACTGTGAGAAACCAAGCAGTACTTCGCTGACTTAGATGCTTATTTTGTTTTCTCCTTTTTTTGCCATTTCCTTTTTTTCCCTGCAAGAATCTTAGACTTGCCTAAATAATGTCTTGGCACTTACAGAGAAAATGAAGGGTGATTAAAAAAAAAAAAAAATCTCGCCACATGTAAGTAAACTCTAAATGAGGAAAGTATGCCTTTATCTTTGAGGAAACCCAAAGGCCAGAAGGCAACCTGAAATTACAGCATAATGGCAGAGCTTTGCTTTCTGAAGACTTAATTACTTTAATTATAGCGATGCAGAGGCTGAGTGTGTAGGACTGCAGAGATATAAAAAGGGGTGAGGAGGAGAAATCAAGAGGGAAGATTTCAAAAAGATTGGAGAGATGATTGCTTCAAGGGTCTAAAAGTTGACTTTTGACCAGCTGGACCGCACGAGTCACATGTTTGTATACTGCTTTTTGGCAATTGTGCATTTGTTGCAACTTCGACTGTACTGTATGATGCATCCAGTAGTACTTTTATTTTTACTGTAGTAAAGGTACAGTAAGGCTGATGCCACACAGCGCAAGTTTTTGTGCAATGTTGCTAAGGCACTGTCCCATTGAGAATGGCAGGCTAATACTGTATTTATCGGTATATTTTTGATCCAGGGCTCGCTATCTCACCTGGTTACCCAGTGATGACATCATTTCTAAAAGTTTCCCATTATTGCTCAAATAGATGCAATTATCATCTGCAGGGCTTGCAAAATCGCTAGCCCGACGTCCCGGGGCTATTGTGTCTTCCAGTCGGGCTGCCAAAATCCATCTCAGCCCTGGCCGTCCAGCTATCCTATAGGGAGGAAAAATATATTTAAATGCTTTTGCATTCTTTCACAGATATGTTTGGGTAATTAAGTAATTTTCGTGCATCGGGGAGCCACTGTCAATTAGGTTAAGTATTGATATCATGTTTGAATTTGCGCTAGTTTTTTTTACTTTCACTTTGTGATCGTGCGAACTGTGTATGGACGGTTTCATCGTGCGCACGCGCCTGGACCGAAGTTAACTAGTCTCTTGTGTTTGTTTATCGGTCTGGTTACAAACCAGCTACAAACACAGCTAATGAAGAGTAATGAAGTTGGACTCTCAGGTTATTTATTTATTTGTAGCGACCGGCCACCCTATCAACATTTTCCATAAACCCAAAAATCTAAACCTGAACACACATTATATATAGGCTAAATATAGGCTAATTGTTAAAAAAAAAGAAAGATAAACGCAGAGCAGTGTGAGCACACGTGACCCGCGTTCCCGCATTTGCGCTGCGCGCGCACACTCGCTCTCACCTGTGTTTGTGACTGAATACAAATAATCATAATTGATGGACAACTAGGCTAAATCAGGGAAAATACATCAACGCAACCCGGCACTGAGACAGAAAAAAAAGCCGAGATGAAGCCGGTGCTTTAATTTCAGGTATATATACGTTTATAATCCTGTGAAACATGTTTGACAGATGTTTGACAGACTAATGTTTTATTTTAGATTTTACCACCAACAACAACGCATTTGACTTAACATTGCAGTTTCCATGCCGTAAAATGTATTATATAAAAACAACGAGGGAATAAATGGTTCCATTATGGTTTCATGGAATAACACTGTAAAAATACATCATGTAAAACAATGCCTGCAAAGGGCTGCAAAGGCTTGATAATCGACGACCCAATCTATGTTTAGTATTGACCAAAGGTTTAATTCCAATATACACTTAATTTATTATAATTTATTTTTTAATTTGGCCACCTTTTTGTAATAGAAATGATTCAGCATATTTAATTTATTCAACAAACACGTGGACGTTTATTTTTGCTTAAGACCATAAAATCAATCACACTGTATTCATAAAATCATATAGTTTCTGTCTAAGGCTACAATTGTAATTTATAAATAATACAATGTAATTACAATTAATTTATTTACTTTTATATTTATAGAAAGTTCTATTTTGACCACATATAGGCTAGTAGGTGGGGGGTTTTTTTTAGGGAGAGGGAAGTTCTTCGATTATCTTGGAATGTCACAGTAAATATTGGATGAATAAATCAAAAGTAATGCTGTAATCGTAATCAAATCATGACGTGGACTTTCGTCTGTGTATATTAAAGTGCAAATCGATTTAAAGGATGACGTCTGCATGTCTCTGTGTGAATGAGTAGCACATCTTCTCTCTCTCTCTGTCTCTCCAGAATCTGGAAAAAAATAAAAATCCTTTTAGACCTGGAAAGCTCATGTAAAGTTTTATATTGATTTATCTTTTTTCTGGTTAAGCTCAGCTCAAAAAGATTTCATTGACCAGAATTGCTCTTTATGAGTATCATTTATAATGACCAGAACAGTTATGGCAATTTATGAGTGGAATGTGGTGAGAATGTTGCCTTTCATTCAAAACACTTTTCAATGCAACAGAAAACGGTTATCAGATCAGAGATCAAAGATTAAGAAGACACATTCTGATATTAAATCCTCTGTTGTTTTATATAGGATTATTCTAGAAATAAAGCTCCTTTATTGGCAGCAATGGTTTATAAAGAAGCTTGAACATTCATGCAAACTTTTAAATGCAGAGAAGTTCTGTATGAAATGTTCTTCAAAATTGGTTTTTAAGGAACCGCTCACTGAAAAGTTGTGGAACCAAAAATTGCAACACTGCAGAAACCCATCTGGAAAAAGTATTATTAAGAATCGAATCAATATTTAGTGCAGTTACATCAGAATTAACCGTTAAATTGCATAAAATTAAAAATAGTCCCCTATTTTAAATGAGAGTAATTAATGACTTAGTAATGCATTACACCCTACACTCTTCAGAAGTAGCTTTAATGTAGTGAGCTATGTTTTGTGAGTATATTGTAGTGTAGTGAACTACTTATTCAAAAGAGTAGCTTCAGTTTCAAAGCAGCTTTCTGAGCACTGCTGGAGGGTGTGTGTGTGTGTGTGTGTGTGTGTGTGAGACACCTGAACAAGGTGTGTGTGGGGGGTTGCTTGGTGGTCTTTGGTTCGTCTTAAAAAGCTTTTTTTTGCTCTCATTAGGCAAGTTGCTACATCACAGCACTTGCTCAAAGTAGATTCCACGTCTCTTTCTTCTGCCTTGATCCACGCGTACAAACACACACACACACACAATCTCTCTCTTTCAGCCAGAAGCTCTTTCAAACCCTTGTTTTCTTCCTAAAGCTCTTTCATTCAGCGCTATTAATAATTACCTGAAATTGCCATCTTCAAAAAGAGCCGAAACACAGCTGAAGCACACTGATGCAAACCAAACAAGGTAGAGCGTGAGAGTCTGTTTCCACATTCCTGTGGATCAGTCAATCAGCTAAACGGTAGTATGAATTTAAATGTTGACAAGACATAAACTGTCATTAACTTCCACTTCGTTTTCTTCTCTCAAGGTGTTCTCTCATTCAGCGTCCAGTGGATCCCATTGGATTCTCTCTTGTCTTCCTGGGTTCAGTGTTCACAGAGCATGTTGTCTTTTAAATGAAAATTACAAAAAGGCTCTAAAGTATGTCTTGGGCCGTAGTGAAAATATTGCAACAACAAAATAGAAGTATTGTGCTTCTCTTTAATAATGCCTTTTCTTCTGAGGATATTTATTTTTTTATTTTTTAGTTTAGTTAAATTTAATTACATTTTATTATTTTTATTCTATTTCATTTTATTCTATTTCGTTTTAGTTTATTCTATTTTATTCAAAATTTTTTCCATTTAATTTCATTCTATTATATTTTATTCGGTTCCATTTCATTTTTATTCTATTCTACTTTATTCAATTCTATGTCTTTCAATTCTATTCTATTGTATTATTTTATTCATTTCTATTTTATTATATTTTATTTTGTCATTCTATTCTATTTAATTTTATTATATTTTGTGGGATTTCCTTCTATTTCGTTAATTTCTATTCTATCCCCCCCCCCTCATAAGAATGTCTTGCTTTATCACACGTTATGTTGAGATGCAAGAAAGGTGAAGAAGGGTTCTGTTGATTTTTCTGTTTGGTAATATCGCTGCATAAGCGGCCCCTTTATGCTCCACCGCTGCAGTCCCATGAGTTTTCTCGGGGTTGTTTTTGTTCTTCTCGCTCCAGCTTTAACAGAAGTCAGAATGGGAATCGGTTTCACTGTGACTTTCCTGTGGGATTCAGTGAGTCTTGTGTTGAAAAAACATTTCTGATTTGATAATGAATGTTGGCGTCAACATTTTTAACAATGTTCCAATGTTTTATTTGATTTGGACTTCTAAGTTACTATTTAGCAAGATCAGTTTACCACATCACCAGACTCGTCATAATGTGGCACACATCAAAATACTAAATTACATGGTTAATGTCAACTTCCCGGTCGGTTGTACTTGGAGTAAGATTTTGGGTCCCTCTCTATATAAGGTGGCCTTGACTGCTATGTACTTACATTAGATTAATCATTTGGTACAGTGCACTTTTTGTGTACATACATGTTTTTACATTGTACTTATATTTATAAAAATGCCTGTATGTAATTACATCTGTAATTATTTTCTGTAATTACTTTTATAATTGCACTGTTGATCCAACCCTTACACATTAACCTACCCTTGAACCGACCCATACCACCAAACCTGTCCCTAACATTGGTTGTATTCGCCCTTTATAGTAGCATTAGTGTTTTGTAATACAATATGAACACAATAAGTGCATTGTACTTATGTTTTGATGCAAGTACATATTAGTTAAGGCCACATAATAAGTGTGACCAGATTTTGCTTTATTAAATTTATAAAGTGAAAAAAAAATATGATTGAAATATTAGTTAAATAAGTAGAATGTTATAAAAATAATTATTTTTATGCTATTTTTTTATAATATAATAAAATGTAAAAAAATAATAATAATTCAAATAAAATAAAATCTGTATATACTGTACATACACACACACACACACACATACATTATATATATATATATATATATATAATAAACAAACACACACTTACACACCAATTTCCACTTTATAGCTACTGAATCCTGACCTGAACCAACTTTCTCATGAGACTTTGCTTGAGAGAAATCACTTTGATGTAAATGAGCAGGGTAATGGTGTCTTTGGGTACATGTTTTGTTTGTTACACAGTCACTAGCAGAGCGTCCCCAAACACACACACACACACACACACACACACTGAGACATGCATAATCACACAGGCAGTGTGTGGAGAGGCCATGCTTTCTCTCATAGTACCCAGAATGCCTTGGGCTTGGACCGGCGCCATCCCTTTGCTACTCTGATAACAGAGTTATAGAGCTGCGCATTGTCGCTTTGATCTCTTTATTTTGCTTTTTTTTGTTTCAGCCTGTTCTTTATTTCTTTCGCATGAGCGGAGCTGGAACGTACCCAGCCGTCAGTGTGTAAACAAAATACAAGTCTGGCTGTGTGATGTTGATCATCTATTAAAATAATAAAATGGTGAACAAATGAAGCAGTGATAGCACAAGTGAACACATTGATCAAAGCTTTGAAGTGTATGTAGGTTTCTGTTATGTTCAGAAAGTCACTTTAACATCACAAAGTATCTTTACTGCTTTACACTGACTCTAGCTGAAGTGTAAGAGCGACCTCTATCGGCTGGGAGAACATTGAACATGCTATTGAAATATTTACTTTAGCTTTGTTTTTAAATTGGGTTGCTTTCAAATAAGAAATAAAAAAAAAGATTTTAAACTCTTTGGAAGCATATCTTTACTTCCACATTTTAAGCGTTTGGTGTTTACAGACACGTTTTCTTTCTCTAAACTCAGTATTGTTCACTAAAATTAAACTATTAACTATTAAAAGCCATTTTAATTTAAATAAAGCTGAACTAAAATCTGAATGAGTATTAAAAATAATTTAAAGTATTGGTCAATAAAAAAATGAAAACAGTTAAATAGAAATAAAATTAGAAAAGCACAAAATACTAAAACTGAAAAGATAAAAATAAAAGTAAATTCAAAATAATGAGAAATAAATACTAGTAAATCATAGTACACTGAAAAAGGTAAGCTGTTGCAAAAAAGTATTTTAGCTACATTCAAAAAAAAGTGGAAAGTTAAGTCAACTAAATTTGCTTATTTAAATGTAGCTCTAATAAATTAATTGCAACTACGTGCCTTAAAAATAGTAAACCTATTTTTTTTTTTACTCCAGTGTATCTAAATAATGGTAGTAATATTATACTAGTACAATAGCAGTACTAACTTATAAATAGCAAAATGGTAAGGATGGTATTTACTTGGAAGTGTTGCAGTGCTCTTTGCTTTTTTCACTGTTTACTTTCAGCTCTAAAACAGCTTGAAATGAGATTTCGGATCTTTAAGTTTGGTAGAATAACCTTTTTTTGTGTTTGTCTTCCTCGCAGGCGAAGAGAGCTGTTCAGAGAGGAGCCACAGCCGTTATCTTTGACGTCTCGGAAAATCCAGATGCCATCGACCAAGTGAGTGTCTTTAGTGATGTGTTAAATCACGTCATGACCTTTATCAGCAATACATCTATTTTTATATTAGTACTAGTTCTATCAAATTATTAATCATCCAAAATAAAAGTTTTGTTTACGTAATATATGCGTGTGTACTGTGTACATTGTGGATATTAAAATGCACACATGCACAAATACATTTAAGAATAATGTTATGTTTCTATATTTAAATGTAATAAGAATTATGTGACTATAAAAATATGTACGTGAACAAATAAATATTTTCCAAGTATGTGCGTGCGTGTATTTATATAATACATAATATGCAAAATAAATATATACAGTGCACACATACACAAATATAATATGCAAACAAAAACCTTTAATTTGTGTTTGAGTTATGAGTTTTTATCACTTTTTATGCATAATCCTTCAGTTTGACGTTTCGAGTGTTTCTTGATGGAAAGTGAAATGTTTTATTGGTGGTTACATCACTTTGCATGCATACTAAAAAAACCAAAATAAAATAAACATCTTAAACATGGATGCATTTAATTTCTCAAACGGAAAGACGTATAATAAAAAAAGTTTTCCATTTTAAATAAATGCTGCTCTTTTGAACTTTCTATTCACTGAAGGATCATGGGAAAAAATACATTAAGCAGCATTTGTTTTCAGAATTGATAATAATAAAGGTTTTTGAGCAGCAAATTAGGATGATTCAGAAGGATGAAGACTGGGGCAATGATGCTGAACATTCATCAATCTTTATTTAGTTTAATATATTTTTTATCAAATATATGCAGCTTTGGTGAGCATGAGAGACGTTCAAAACCATTAAAACATTTGGTAACTTTATTTTAGGGTCTCTTAAACTAGCTTATTAGCATGTATATTACTAGAATTATACAATTCATTAGTAGTAATTAAGCACATATTAATGCCTTATTCATAATCCTACCTAAACTTAACAACTAGCTATTAATAAATAGTGATTAACAGCAATTTAGGAATTTATTGAGGGAAAAGTGGTAGTTAATAGTGAATAAGTGTTCCCTATTCTAAAGTGTTACTAAACATTAACTTGTGTCTTTGATGGGAAAACATTATGTAAATGCTAGAATTAAAGTGCTGAACTTTTAACAACGAGAAAACACACAAAAAGGTTACATAGTCTGGGCACCTTTGGCATACTGTTTTCAACCTAAGGACCACATACTACTTGCTAAGCAGTAACACAAATGTCATTTTTCATTGAATGCTGTGTTGTCCACAAGCGTTTTTTCCCCTGTACTTCATGGAATCACCTCTGTCTGTGGAAAAGGCTGATCTGCGGAAGTCCTTTTCTTTGTCTCAGCTTTTGAGAAACCAAAGGTCTTTTTTTTTTTTTTTCACTCCCCTCTCTTTCACTCTGGTATTTTTCTCTTCCAAACCAGGCCCAGACTTGCTTTTTTCCCCCCTCTCCCGCGTTGGGTTGTAAACGGTGTAGACGAGATAAAAGAGCTTCTGTGTAGACCACATGAAAGCAGTGAGCGCAGTGCATTCCAGCAGCAGCACCTCTGTCCAGACTCATCGTTCCTCGCTCACAGATTACAGCCTAAAGCCTCCAGGCTTCGGGGGCGACCGGGAGAGTTTTAATCACGGGGCAAAGCATTAAGGGAAAAGCTTTCATCATCACCCCTACCCCAGATCTTCACCTAGTTCTCTCCTTCTTCATTTTCTCTTTCTGTTCTTCCCCTGGAAGCAAACGTACACTACCAAACACGTCTGTGATGTAGTGCGGGTTAACAAAAAATGCATCACATTTTTGCATGGTTGGTGAATGAATAAATTGGTGAACCATTTTATTTTCTGAGCCTTTAGATATGTGAGGTGTCCGTTTATAAAAAATAAAAAAAAATAAACAATTGAGGATGGGACAGTAACCAACAAATTATTGCTACATGAAAAACTACGGGCAGGTGTACCTCGGAGCAGAAGCTGTTTTACCAAAAGCTTAATGTAGGTTAATTAAAAAACTCAATCTATTTATCCTCTTGAGATATCCATCTTGGAAATTGAGTCTGTCTCAGTTTGTTCTGTTTCTTCATGTGATTCCAGACAGACTGATGAGGATCAGGTCAGATCTCTGTGTGGAGCACAATAATCTCACTGCATCATTACAATTAATGACTAAAATATATATTTCTTACTGACACGCTTTTTTTTACTGATTTGTGTATATATATTTATATGTATATATATTTGGTTGCACTTGGTTTTGCTCCTTGCATACTAACTTGTTACTTCTCTAGGAAAGTACTGGTAATTTATGGTAACTACATGGGTTAAGTTTAGGTTCAGGTTCAGTGTTAGCAAGAAAAATCATCTTAATTCAGAGGCTAAACAAAAATATGTTTCTTGCCCCATTGGCAGATTTGTAATTTTTTTGTTTGTGTTAAACAAAAGCATTTTTTTCTGAATACAAGACAATATTGTGCAATTCCTTGTACATTAAATGCACCTTGATTCAAGAATTAAGACATTAGAAAATGAAACAAAAACACTACGAAGAAAAGTCTGTGCGTCTTTTTTTTTTTTTTTTTTTTGAATGAAAATCCAACGGACCTGAAAAATAAGAGAGGGGAAAAAGACTTAAATGAGTGTCTTTCAGCTTGCCATATTTCACATGAGAGACATGACGACAGAGAGAGAAATAGAGGCTTGAATATCCCTGCTATTTCCCTCAGGTTTTTCAAATTACAGACCGGCGCTGTAGGCTGAGGGAGCTACGAGGCTAAATCCAGCATCCATATTCACAACATGCAATTGGTCTACTGCTACTTTCCCCTTCTATAGAGAAAAAGAGCCAACCACAGTTTCCGTGTCTGGACTCTATAGGTTGCTTTTTCACATGGGTGTATGTCGTCGGCAGATATTTTCCCCGACAACCGAGTTCATGTTGATTTGGCAGATTGAATAATGATCGGAAAAGTTATTCGTTCAAATAATTACGTGTGTTTTTTCCACGTGCACCTTTAGATGTAAAGACAGTGTAATGGGTTTTCTATCATTTCATTGTGAAGTGGTCTGCCGTGAGAGCTTGAAATATTCTTCTCAAGATCTGTTTTTTCTTTCATTATTTTCTCTAGCTGAACCAGGTTTCAGAGGACCCTTTAAAGAGGCCTGTGGTCTATGTCAAAGGAGCTGATGCGGTCAAACTAATGAACATAGTCAATAAACAAAAAGTTGCACGAGCCAGAATCCAACATCGACCGCCACGGGTAAGAGTTAACGCTTGTGCAGCATGCGTTAAAACATTAGAGAATGTTTCTTTCTATGATGTAAGGTAATGTCATATAATGTGTTATAATTAATATATATTTTCAGTTATAATAATAAATTTTGATTTGTTTAACTTACAGATGGTAACAGAAACTTTGTGGCCCATCTGTTAAAAGACAATCTATAATAATATAATATAATAAATTATTATTTTTAGACAGTGTTTTACTAGATTTTCTTGTCTTTTTTAATATATAATATTATACAAAATATAATGCAAAAGAAATGTAAGTGTTTTACTCACAGATACAGTTACAGTTATGTAAAATTAATTAATATTTTAAGCAGTGTTTTATTGACCGATGGTTACAGAGTGTATTTTTTAAATAATTTTTAATAATATAAAATATAATAAAATTTTTAGCAATGTTTTCTTGCGTATGCTTAGTTCTTTTTGTCATTTGTAATATAATATTTTAAAGCAATGTTTTACTTTACTACTACTACTACTTACTAAAATTTTCAAGTACAAGATTTTTTTTTTTTTTTTAAATACATAATATAATAGTTACAGACATGGTATAAAGAGTTAAATTTCTTTAGATGAATATGGGTTAAAATACACCTTCTAGAATGGTTGTGTTTGGCTGTAACACCTCAGTGCATTTTACAATGCCATTTTTACAAAGTTTTTAATCTTATTATTTGTATGCCAGGTTTCCTGTACACACTGTAACTTTAACATGTGCTGACGTTTTCCTATCGTCGTGTCCTATTGCAGCCCACAGAGTATTTTGACATGGGAATCTTTCTGGCGTTCTTTGTTGTGGTGTCTCTGGTCTGCCTTATCCTCCTCATCAAGATAAAGCTCAAGCAAAGACGCAGCCAGGTGAGTTTGATACGGGTTTTAGTTTGGGGTCGATACTGTATGTTAACCTCATTGCTTCATGCATTGAGTTCATTTGTTTCATGTCTGTGTACAATTTCAAATTTGTTGCATGCCTAACATGCCTTGTTTTTCTTCTATCTCTTCCACTACCCGTAATCGTTTCCCCACCTGTCAGAGCTCTATGAACCGGATGGCCATTCAGGCCCTGGAGAAGATGGAAACACGCAAGTTCAAGGCTAAGGTCAAGGGTCAGCGTGAGGCCAGCTGTGGAGCATCCGACTCCGTGAGCAGTAGTTCCACATCAGACTGTGCCATATGCCTTGAGAAATACATCGACGGTGAGGTAAAGATCTTCCAAAAACATGTAGCTTTTCTTTTAGAAAGCAAAGATTTAAAAAAAACAGAAAAAGATCTGTATTGCACATTTCCCAAACAATCAGTATTTTCTCACCTTGTCAGTTCTCCAGTTTATTCTAAGACCAAATGACAAACTAAAGGAGTATGCCAAGCCACTACTGCGGAAGCATGGAAAGTTAGTCATGCTTCTCGTTTATTTTGGTTGTAGTGGACTTCTTAACAGTGTTGTTCTAAACATCCGTTTCTTAGCCTCCCTGTACTTCTTTTGTTTCATGAAGAGTGCTGCTGGGGCTGTATTTTCATTCGTCTTTGCGGTTATGATCCATGCTAAAAAAGCACACAACAAAGAAGTCAAGGCGTCTGGGAATCACAGGGGAAGTGGCAATATAAAAGGCTCAATGGCATCAAAGAGTTTGTCTGTGATGATTAAGAGAAGCAACAAAAGCAGGGTGGAAAGGCAGAGGGAGGGGACAGAGAACAACTTCTGTGGGGGAGATCTGTGATGCTTTCTGGCTGAAAGCACATGGGATCGTCTCTTAGAAAGGGTCAGAAATTGTTCAAGTTTTTGATTTTGAGATACCTTACCTTGGTTTGAAGGGTTGGGCTTATTAGTCTTAAAAAGCAGTAGCTGGTTATAAGTCCTGCTAGCACTAGCATCTTTAGCACTGGCATGCTGTGAAACAGTGGCGCCATCTAGAGTTTACATTCAGTGATGTCGCTTTTAGCAGTTTGGAAACCTTCAAAAGTTTCAGCCCCAATGAAATGCACCTTGAATGCTCTTCCAGGGTACTAAAAACCAGCTGGCTGTGTTGGGACAGGTTTGGCACAATTTTTGGAAAATACAAGCAAAAAATATTTTGGGCGCAAAAATCACACAAAAAATCTTGGAGAGACTGACCAATGAAAAAAAAAAAAAAAAATGTTAATCTTGTTGACCTCTCAGTCTTTTCCCTTCACACCTGCAGGAGTTGAGAGTGATCCCTTGTGCACACCGATTCCACAAGAAATGCGTGGACCCTTGGCTCCTTCAGCACCACACTTGTCCGCACTGCAGGCACAACATTATTGGTAAGCAGAAGATGCTGACTCCAAATGTACAGTATAGTCTGCAGTCGGTTCGTTTCTAACCTATGCGTTTTTACTTTCCACCCAGAACAAAAAAAGGGAAACCCAGGCGCTGTTTATCTCGATCCGGGAAACCCAGTCCACACCCGCCAGCAGAGAGTCGTCCTCCCTGTTCATTATCCAGGAAGGGTGCACAGAGCCGGGCAAGTGACGGCCTTCCCCACTCGGACCAGCATGGACCCTCATGGAAACCCCATCACTGTTCTAACCATGGACCAACACCCCGAGCAAGGCCTCTATCCTCCACAATCTTCCTTCATACGGGGTTACCCCGCTCTCCACTTGGAGCATACGCTAAACCCGCACCATTGCGGCCTGGAGCACCGCGCTTACCCGCAAACCCACACTTTCAAACGGCCCAAATTCCAGGGACGCAATTTTTCCCGCGCCGCATGCTATTCCCAATACGAGACCATGTACCAGCACTACTATTTCCAGGGCTTGACCTTTCCGCAAGCTGAAGGACAGCAAAGTAACGGACTCCACAAAGGTCACAGTCGACCCTTCCAGCCAGGACTTTTGTATCCTACTGTGGTGCACATGGCTCCGGCTTCCTCTTCCCGACTAGGCGACTCTGGAAGCTCCTCGGGACTTAGTTGTTATCACGGGCATCGCTCTGTGTGTAGCGGATACCTTGCGGACTGTCCTGGAAGCGACAGCAGCAGCAGCTCGGGTCAGTGCCACTGCTCCTCCAGCGACTCCATGTTGGATTGTACGGAAGTCAGCAACCAGGGAGTGTATGGGAGTTGCTCAACCTTTCGGAGTTCGCTAAGCAGCGATTACGATCCCTATGTGTACCGCAGTAAGAGTCCGTGCCGGGGTTCGGCCGGGGAGACGTTTGCTGCCACCTCTCAAACTGATGATTCTTCCGCGCCGGTATCTACTATGATAGACTGCCTACAACCTCCGGTGGGAGCGTGTTACGGTTCTGGGGACCAGTTGTCCAACTGCAGCCTGGAGCTGAACTGTAGTAACCACACTTCAGTGGAAACCAGGGAACTTACTAGCACTACCTCAGCCGGGCCCCTAGAGGGTGCTGTGGCAGAAAGGAGCCACGGCTCTGTGAAGCCTTGCGGAGAGCAAGGGGTAGCTTGCAACTGCTGTTTCGAGGTACCCAAATTAAACTTAGAGCGCAAAGGTAAGGAAGCAGAAGGACACTGCAGGTGGGCCGCCGAGTCTTCCCCACCAAACTTTTATAGCGTTAGCACAGAGCAGCTTCCGTCTCCGGATCACGTTAGCTATGACGGACTGCCATGCTGCTTCTACACAGAGATGACTGTACACAGAGGAAGCGCTAGTCATTACGCTGAAGATTGTTCAGTTAATGTACAGTACTCCCAGACGGACAGCGACGGCTGCATGGGCCAGGGATGCTGCGAGCTAGCGCAGCGGATACCTATAATTCCTGAGGATACAGACTGTGAATTAGGCTTGGGTCCAGAACCACAAACAAGTTTGCTCCCCCCTAGACTTTCAGTAGAGCGGGAGGAGAGAACTCCTGAGGAGCATTGTGACTTGTTTTTCACCTCAGGACAATGTAGAGGTCAAGTTGAAGAGGCAAGAGCACTGTTTCCCTCGTCTGAAGCACAAGGGGGCGGCAAAGCGTCGTTTGATGGATCAGGGCTCTGATAGGAAGCCCTAAACACAGCACAAGCTCTTGAAAATCAATAAATGTTTAACTCTTTAACAGTTTTCTTTTTAAAAGTGTACTTACCAGAAAGAGTTTCAAGTTAAGATTTTGGTTTTTGGTTTGGTTTTCTTGTTCATTCCTGTGGCCTTCAGAATCTGTCGCATTAACTCGATATTTATAGAAGGCGAAAGTACAAAGCTATATTTTCCTCATGCAACACAAACTCAGAAATGTGAGTCATGCGGAGCATCAACATAACATGCTTCTTTCTTGACTGGATTAGGACCAGGGAAAATGTCTGTAAATGTATATGACTAACTTTTACGGTTTTATGACAACTTAGATTATGCCTGAGTTCCGTGTTATTAGCTACGATGATTTGAATGATCCTTTTATGCATATTTCATTAAGAATTGCATGCATGCGCGCAGCACAATGCCGTACATCTCAGTCAATTAAAGGATTTCGTTTAGAGAAAAACCAAAATGGGACACTGCATCTTGAGGAAGCGCACAACCGGTGCTGAGTTAACTTCTCTGAAAGCGTAACTAGGAATATGTACGCCTCCCTCTTTCTCGTCACTTCTCAGGGCCTTTATCGTTTTAGTACCGAAACAGACCAATACGAAAGCTTTTTTTTTTTTAAATATACTTTATATCAATGGAGACTACTGAGCTACATGTATATCACACCAAAGTTTAGTTAGTCTCCAGGGTACAGTCAAAACACCACTGGTAGAATTAGAACCTGACTACTCTTAGGGTTAGAGGTGTAGGATGCCTAGTATTTGACCCCTAATTTTATTTTATTTTTAAATGCTAACAGTTTGTCCGAAAGACGCCAAAGTATAATGGTTTAAAGAGATTGGAATGCAGTGATATATATGTATATATATCAAAAACCGCATAATTACCTTTAATAACTACACGTTGCACTCATGCTTTTACACATACATCATCATATCATCATGCCTTTCTGTTTTTACAGAGTATTTTATACTGTTTCTATGAAATGTACCCATACAGCTTACACAGGCGATCATTTTAAAATAACTATTTATACATAGACTAAAACAGTGCTGTAACAAGAAGCTACCCTTGCCTTGCATAGAGATATGTACTGCAAATATAGCATTTTTTTTTTTTTTTCTGGGTACTTGAGTCACTATTTAATATTTCGTATTGTTTGTAGCACTTAAGATTGTATAAAAGAAAATGTGTACAAAAATTAATATTTTTTAATTTTTTTAAAGATATAATTATTTTCTCCATTATCATTTTACAAATGTTAAAGGTTAGAGCTCGATCTGTGTATATTTCTGTATCTGTATAGCAGCACATTTCATAAATGGAAATATGTTCTCTGAATATTTATTGACTAATATATTTATCTTTAAGCCATGTCTTATGTTCAGAGTGTCTGAGGTTTTTTGGGGGGGTATTTTTGGAGATGACTAATAAGAGACTTTGTAAATACATGGTAATTGCACACAAGACGATTAAATATTCTCTGACCAAAAACTGATTAAAAAATTTTAGTACCGTTTTGTAACATTGTACAAAGATCTTAAAAAAATATATGGTTTTATTAAAGTAAAAACACACATTTGACTGTTTCATTTTCGCCAAGCACAACACATCTCATGTTATGAGCCAAAAGTGTGCAGATTCTGAATGAGCGTTCATTTCTAAACGTGCATTTTGTTGTGGGATCAAAGAACAATATATTTTATTTTACTAGGTCAGCATGTGCTTTCCACTGACCAAAACCCAAACACTTTCCATCTTGTACAAATAAACATAGTGCTCACATTTCATCAGCCTTTAAAATTAATCCATTTTCAACACTTTAAAGAACATTTTAACGTCTGCCAGAGAGTGAAAGTGTCTCTACTGCCAGCAAAAACACATGAACAGGACTTCTCACGCTGAGACCCCAGTGTCTGGTCAAACGGCGTTAAGGTTAATGTCCTTCAGTCATCGTTTGTTCAAAAACACTTTCTCATCAGAGGAGGAGAGGGCAACACTCGCTGTACGCTGACACTCAGAGCTTGAATCCTGAATGAATGGCAACGATTCCTCCGGTCAGGTTAAAATACTGGACACGGAAGAAGCCAGCGTCCTCAATCATTTCCTTGAATGTTTCCTGAAGGCGGCACAGAGATAAAATTCTTTACTGAAATGGATTGTTTTACTTTGAGGCTTTAAACTGTGGTATCTAAGCAAAAAGTTAGTAAAAGAAAAATAAAGCAGACATGGACAGACTTCAAGACCTGTAGTTGGTGAAACCATTTCAAGACCCAATAGTTTCATTACAGGTGAATTGAAAACATATGTAACCCCTGAATTAAAGATCTTGGGATTTAGCAAGAAAATCACTGCACTTGCATGGAACAGAGCATGTTTATAAAACTGCTGTAATATGAAGTGGATTCTGTTACCTGGTCTGGAAACTTTCGGATGCTCTCCACCAAATATTGATATGATTTCCAGTCTCCAGCAATCACTTCACCCAACACAGGGATCATCTGAAAACTATATGCGTCATATAGCCTGGCCAAAAACCAAACAAAAGACAAGTTACTTCGCATAATATAAACTGTATATACCCTCTCTAAAATAAGATTTAAAAACAAATGTTGTATGCAAAAAAAATTTTTTTTATACAAATAAAATCAAATAACCCACATTCAGTAAACAAGTCATAAAATAAGCATTGTTAAGGGATTTTTAAGATGTTCAGTGTAGGGGTTTTATAGTTAACTAAAACCATTAAACATTTTTGCTACTTGTCCTAAATGAAAACTGAAATAATATGAAAAACTTCTCATTTTCATTTGATTTAATTTAATGTACAAAAACAACACTAAAATAAATAATACAAATGGCTAAAATTACTAAAACACTAACTACAATGAAAACGGAAAATATAAAGAAAAACTATAGTACTATCTGAAGTAAACAACTCTGGTTCACTGACCTTGCGAGGAGAGGGTTGGTCACTTTGCTGAATTCTAGACACATGAACCGTCCGCCTGGCTTCAGGACACGGAAAGCCTCCTGTAGAGCCTGCCAAGAGAGTCATCAATCTCAAACTAAACAATGAAGACTTCAGACACGTCACTCTTTAAACATGTTAATGAATAAATGCCACAGCATGAAATATGGTAGCATATTAAATTAGTTACAGAGAGATACAGGGCACCATTTCAAGTTTGGGTTAGGAAAGAAATGGCTTTAGTTTAGTCTAGTTTAAACCTGTGTTCAAGCAAACTGATCTTTACTTGCTCTATGTGGGTGACGTTTCTGATGCCGAATGCAATAGTGTATATATCGAACAGATCGTCATCGAACGGGAGCTCTTCTGCATCGCCCACGACCCACGAAAGACCTGTGAACACGAGGCAAGTTTCACAAAGTGCTTATTTCGGTGGTAAGTTTCTCCACTAAGCATGCATAAACATTGCTTTCTCAAAATGTTCATACATGCTGCTCACATAGTATGGTATGGTAGCCCATAGAGCCCGTCCGATTTATCAGCAGGCCGATATTATCGGCCGATATTAGGCATTTTCCAAACTATCGGTATCTGTATTTATAGTGGCCGATAAATTAATATTTAAAAAATAAAATAAAAACGGACAAAACACCCTTACTGGTAACTTTGATTGGTTGTTATTGTGTTTTTGTTCAAAGTTTCATATCTAAAGTTTCTATTTTTATACATATTTATTTATCAGAACTTTGTTTTGATGTTCCTCTGTAGTGACATTAAAAGAAACATGTTTCTTTTTTAAAATGCATTATCATATTATGTTAGTTAAAACTCATAAATAACTAACGTTAGGGAAATCTGTTAATGTTTGTTGCGCATTTCTGAAAAAAGAAAAAATATCGGCTGATATATCGGATTTTAAAACCAACAAATGTTTGTATCTGTATCGGTCGGGCTCTTCTAGCCCAGTTTGTGCTGATTACAATGTTATCAGACTTTAGTCATATATGCGTTTATAAGTAACTGAAAAAAGCACAAATGTCAAAACTTCTCCAATCCCCCAAAACACCCTCACACTGTACCTGTCGTGATTCCTGCTTTCTCTGCCCTCTGTTTACCGACTTTGAGCATTTCTTTGTTGATGTCACACACCACTGCATGTGACTGCGGAGGCCCTGCTTCATCCGACACATAATGATCGGCGATGTCCCGCCACGATGGCGTCTGATGGGATTTTGCTCTGACCCGCTGCTGACGTTCATACATCGAGCGAGAGTACTCCAGGAAGCGGAAAGAGATGTCACCTAGCGCAGAATAAGCCACATATGATCATCCTCAACATTCCCAAGGACTCCCTCTGATCTAGGGTACATGTTCACTTCGATAATAATAATCATCATTAATCACATCAAAAAAACTTTTACATAA
>JAUMHP010000083.1:1711521-1728838 GCA_032361065.1 Enteromius trimaculatus
CAGGTTGTTTCTGATCAGGGTTGGAGATGAATTCTGCAGGAAGGTAGATCTCCAGGAACAGGATTGAGCACCCCTGATCTAAATGAATGACCAACTGCTTGTTTGACTTTTATTACATGTGATTTTTAATGAGTGAAGGCTGATGGGGTTTATAGGGTAATCAGACAAATCGCCACAAATTTAACACATGTATTAGCAATAGCTCTGAGTGCACCATTTACACAGATGAGTAACAAACCTCATTGATGAATGATATTTCTTTTCTAATTCACATTTGTGTTGTATTGGAATACTTTGCAAATACGTACACCTCACATACCACCAACATCTGCAGGTGGGCAGCCGGGCCTCCACAAACAAGCACACACACACACACACACACACACACAAAGAGAGGGAAATGGCTTACACATGGGGCCTGTAATAAAGGCTTTGTTTGTGCATCTACTCTGCGTCTGGTAGTCATTTTATCAGATAAGCATTTGAGCAACGCAGAAAACATCAGAGCTGAATTTCTTCCTTCCTTCACTTTTTTTCCCCTCTTCAGCAGATGTTAGTGTTTTGGAGGTCTGTCTAGTTTTCCAATGCATGCTTGTTTGTATATTTCCCTTTTTTGTCATATATTTCAAAAGAATACAGTGGTCGTGTATGAAACTTTGGTCACTGTGCAAGCCAATTTTGGCGTCTCCTGAAGTATCTCATTTGCATTGTAAATTCCCTCTCTGCTCTATGTAAATGATTGCATGTCAACATTAATAAAAAGAGCATTAGTGACATCTCATGGTGAACAAAGCAAACACGGCAGGCATAAGAAACATGCATATTTATTTTTGCACACAGGACACATTAAATAAAAACATATAGGTTACTTCCGTAACCCTGGTTCCCAGTGACACTGGATCGAGTACTGCGTCTGCTAAAGACGCTATGGGAAAACTCCTTTTTTTTCCTCCTAACTGAAGCCTTTTCCAATCACGCAGTGAAACTGCACGGCCATTGGCTCATGCAGTGGAAAGATATGAACCAACAGCTCAGCAGTGGTGCTGCCAAGGGATTCAGGTTACTTCGACTGAGGCACCGCAAGTTGTGCAGCTGTCATAGCACGGCAAGGAACACAGCACTCGTTCCCGTGTCTCAGGGAACCAGGGTTACGGAAGTAACCTATACGTTCCCTGTCAACACTTCACTCGTACTGCTTCTGCTAAAGATGCTATGTGAACACAGTTCAATCACGCCGTACTAATAACGGAAGGACGACCCAATAAGTGAAAGCGAGCCCAGGCAATAAGCCCTCCCAATCACATAAGTAAGCCGGGGAAGGTAATGCCCTGCTATAAGATCGTCACAGAGATTGCGCCGTCACATAATGCTTTAAATGACGTGTGTGTGGGGACCAACATTTGGGTGCGTTACAGCCAAAGTCATATTGAACCACATGGTAGTAACCCCCTGTGCAGAGAATCCTGGCATGTAATGCCGGTAAATGTTAATTATAAACCTGGTAAATGTTGATGGCGAGGACCAGCTGGCCGTCCTCACAACCTCTGTTAGGGAATGACGCTAGACCATGCCCGTGATGAGGTGATGCCCCTAGTTGAACGGGCTCTTACTCCGATGAGGCAGTTTAGACCCAAGGAAGAGTAAGCTAGCAAGATAGTGTCAACAAACCATTACAAAGTGTTTGCTTTGTGACCGGTAGCCTTCTGGAATGGGTGCCAAAGCAAACAAATAGCTGGTCAGACCGTCTAAAGGCGGTGGACTGTTGCACATAAGCTTTCCTTGCCATGACAGGGCTAGGGGGGTTAAACTCCTGATCTCCCTCTGCCGGGGGTAGTACAGAGAAGGACACTACCTGATCTGAATGGTGTGTAGAGCATCTTAGGCACATAGCCAAGCCATGGTTTCAGGATGAGTTTAGAGTCATCAGACCTGAATTCCAGGCAAACAGGGCTTAAAGAAGTCCTTGCAGTCCACCTACTCGCTTCACCAATGCTAGTGGAAACAGCAGAATGGTTTTAAACGATAGGGACTTCAAGGTGGCCATTGGCAGGAGTTTCGAAAGGCATGCCCCTCGGGGCTTTAAGTGCAGAAGGCAGATCCTATGTGGGAATGATGAGGGGGCGAGGAGGTCTCACACGCCTAGCTGTCCTAATGAAACGGACAACCAAGTTGTCTTGCCCACAACTGTCCTGCAACAAGATCATGCTGTTATGGCAGCCACAGAGATCTTAAGTGTGAAGGAGTAGATTCCTTCGTCCATCAACTCTTGCATGGACGACAGTATCACTGAAACCTCACATGAATTAGGGTTGTCTTAGATAGTACGCCAAGCAGAAACACAGACTGCTTCAGAGCGCAGACGCACCTCTTTGACAAGGCTCTAGCATGCAAAAGGGTATTATATCTGAGGCTGAGGGGCATGCCTTTCGAACTCCTGCTCAGGGAGGCAGATAGGCTCCCGTTAAGTGGCCAGACAGGAAGAGCCCACAATGTGGCTGTGGGTACCATGTTGTGCCCTTGACCTGAGAAAGAAGTTCTCTTCTCAGAGCCGTTATCAGCATTCAACGCAGATCGGCTGTCCACTGCTGGTTCTGTCAAAAAGGGCAATCAGCAGGACTCCTCTTTGATTCGTCTGATAACCTGAGGGATCAGAGCGATTGGCGGAACACCTAAAGAAGGAGGCTGGGCCATTCTTGGGCCAACGTGTCCACTAAGCAGACGAGGCAGCAAGTATTGCTCTCTGAATGGATAGGTCAGTCTCTGCTTTCCCAAATATTTGAACTGTCTGGGGATGGAGCACTCTTCTGAGGGGACTGAGCTCCATGATAGCATGTCTGCACCCTGGTTTAGTTCGTAATTTATGTACGACACCCCTGTCATACTATCTGAGCGAACTAAGACCGGCGATCCCTCAGGCGAGGATGGAAGATGTGGCAAGCGTGACATACTGCTAGCATTTCTAGGCAGTTGATGTGCAGGCTGCCTTTGGCATCGACCACAGGCCCGCAGCAAGTGCACCCACACACAGAGCGTCCCAGCTTTGATGGAGGCATCTGTCAGGATCTCCTTCTCCTGCTGACCATCCCCAGAGGGACTCCTCGTTCCATCTATCGAGTGTTCTTTCAGAGGAACAGGGCTGACACCTAGGCTCTGTTCACTCTGATTAGAATGCCTCTGTGATGCCACGCTTTCAACCCATATTGCAAGGGGTGCATGAAGGACACTGAGCTGCAGTACTAAGGAGGCTGCAGCCATTAGGTTCAGCATCCTTTGAAGGTTTTCGGGGGTGAGGGACTTCGATCTCGAAGGAGGATGCGAACCGAATGAGGCACCAATCGCAGCACGCTCCGTTGAAATCCATGCTCTCTTAAGATCGCTGTTCCCGGGAGCATTATCTGCTAGCTGGGAGACAGCATGCGTTCACAAATTTGACTCTGAGCCCCAAGCTTTCAGATGGCTGAGAAGTAGAGCTTTGGGTAGCTTAGACTCCTTCTCTGACCCTGGCTAAAAACAGAGGTAACTGGGGACGCAAATTTCTGTCTAAGAGGGGAGAGAGCTTTGTCCCATTCAAATTGCTTAGTCTGATTGCTCAACCACGAATTCGCCGTTTTCACCTCCGAGAAACCCGGTGGGGAGAAACATGAGAGCGTGAGAGAGCCAGTGAGCGAAGCGTGCATAGACTGGGGCTTTCCAGTGATTGCAGACACAATGCACAGCTGTAGTTTCACTGCGTGAAACCAATGGCCGTGCAGTTACACTGCGTGATTGGATAAGGCTTCAGTTAGGAGGGAAAAAAAGGAGTTTTCCCAATATCATCTTCAGCAGATGCAGTACGAGTGAAGTGTCAACAGGGAACTACAAAAGTACTTATACAAAAGATAGATTATATCCCATTTTACATCCAAAATAACAATAATTTATGGCATAAATTAAAATTCTCACTATTTTATTTACAATTAAATGAAAACAACATCTTATAATCCCTGGAAGCATCCCAAAACTGGAGGGATTCCTATCTTGGTTCCTCAGAAGGAAAGCCCACTAATATTGTGATAACCCACAGAAGGATATGACACTTTTTTTCCACTGATAAAAGTGTTATGGCATTCGGGCTTTGCAATCTAAAAGGAAGCCTGGTTTCTGCATTATTCACCAGCCTTTCCAGACGAGTATGACCTTGTTAGATTTAACCTGTCACTTTGGGTTTGCCTCTTTTTTCGGTGACCGGTGACACTTTAGTATGCATGGGCAGCCGCGGGCACTGCACAGCTAAGGGTACGATGAAGTATGCAATAATTAACAAACTGCAGACCAAAATACAGACACTAGACATTTGGATTGAGGAAAACACAGATATTTGCGCTTGAATTGGAGGAGTGGCTTGCTGGACTGACACAGATTCGTTATGTTACACAATATATTGATTTGCAAAAGATGATGCAATCTGAGATATAATCTTTTTTTTTTTTTTTTTAAGTAAAAAAAAATGGTTTTGGTTGTGCATAAAACATTACACAGGATAAGTACTTCGGTAATAAAGTGCATAATGTAGTGACTGTTAAATCGACGGTAAGTGTGGCATTATTAACGCACCCACAAACATGGCAATGCTGATCACATGGGAATGAAGGCCTTTTACAATATTACTAGTACTACGCACAGAACTAAATATAAAACTGTTGACCTGTGTCTGATGGCAGTGCAAGTGCTGTAAACTGCAATTTCTGGCATCATTTACTCACTTTTTTATCCATACAATGAAGATGTTCTGGGTGCAATGGGCCTCATTCATGAAACATTCATAAATATCAGTGAAAATAATTTATATGTAAAGTAGACATTGCCATAAACTCTACCTAGCATTGAGAAATGCATTGTAAACACCAGATCAATAGCAAAACATATGTCAATTAGTGATGGGAGAAACAAAGCTTTGAAACTTCAAAACAATTAAACCACTTGCTTTACAAAAACCAAAGTCTGGTGATGCCTGCTGGTGTAAATATAGCAAAACCTCAGTCAAACATGCATAAAAGCATTTTACAACCCCAAAAAATGAAGGGTCTGTATATTTTATTAATTTGTTTTTTGTTTTTGTTTAATCAGGCCAGTAAGAGACTAATAACTACACCTCTAACCTTTGTATTGCACAGATATGTCGTTAAAAATATAGTAACCCTTTACTTAAAGCTTTTATATATAATGCAATATGAAAGGTCATAATGCATTAATTATGCCTTGTAATGCACATACATGTAATTGTAACCACAGTTAACACATTATAAATCTTAGCAATGAATTGTTTAATTCATTCGGTTATGATGTATTGTATTACAGTGCACATAATTAATAACTTTTAACATTAATAACCCTTTATAATGCATTATACATAAAGTAAAGTGTTGTGATGTACTTCCGTTTAAAGTTTTTAACTGAATAAGGTTTCATCGACAGGGCTTAGCCTAAGCCAAGATTAGGCCATAGTTTAATTAGGATATTTAAGTAACTTCTACAAACATGCCTTAGAAAAAAGCATTACTGGTGTGCATCGTGAGTCAAAACAAAGTCACTAGCATGTTTTAAGATCAGTCAGTGCACTTTATTTAATCCGGAACAGCTCAGATTTACATTTTAGTCTGGGACTAGTCTTAAGCCTTGTCTGTGAAACTGGGGGTAAATATTATTTTTATAATTTAGTCTAAAGTGCTTGTGGACAAAAACTACTGGTTCTCGGGAGAATCATTAATAAACTGGAAACTAATGTTCATTTTTTTTTATGCATGCTTGAGAGCAGTTTTTTTCATGCTAATTAACATTTTGAAAATATGAGCGGTTTTATGAACAATTTGCACACACACAAAAATATTTCATGAATGAGGCACGGTGTTTTTTTTTTTCTGTGACATGTATGGATGAAGTAAACCATTCTTAAAAATATCTCATTTTGCGTTCCAAGCAAGTCAGGTTTAAGAAAATGCTTTTTTGGGGGCCGGCTTTCCTTTTTAACCAGTTTCCCTCATAGGAAGCGTCCTGAATGCTCGCAGCTCGCAGTGCAGTGACCCTCGTGGTTTTCTGCCGACTGTAAAAGTGCTTCAGAACGCGAAAGCTCAAGCTGTGGTGAAGGGGGAGAAAGAGCAAATTGTTTTGGGAAGAATTTCACCACTGCAAAATGAAAGAGAATGACGTTCGATTGTTCTCACACAGAGTTACACAACGTTCATCACAATGCTTCTCTTGCTCAAGTCGAAAACCTGACAAGAACAATAAGCCCAATGACACCCACAGGAGAAGAAAAAAAAAACACATCCTTAGTGCTTATTCTCATTTGCAATTCAATGCTCCGACGGATCAATGCTTGTTTACATCATCGAGACATTGTGACAGCTTAGAAGACAGACAAAAGAGTTTCTTTTTTTTTTTTTTCCTCAGTCCTGAAGGCACTTAAAGGCAATGCAGAAAGATCAAAACCCAACACAAACGACAAGAGACGAAAGCGAGGTCCACAGGGATGTCAGCTGGTTTTGAACATTGCCCGACTTGGAGCAATTTCAGGCTTTGGTTCTCCGCCGTCCATCTCTCTCTCTCTCGAGGCTTTCTCGTTGAGTCCGAATTGCTCTCGACATGATTGTGACATTAATCCTCCGCCGGTTCAGCCAGCTCTCTTACATCCAAAGAAAGGAGTTCTGTGCTCCTCAACAACAGGTGACCTACATTAGAGGCTAAAAAGAATGGTATCTCCTTGGGTACCATGGCATTATTTTGGTTACGTGAGTGGTTTTGTCTTTCAGTGCGCTCCACAGAGAGTCTCTAATGCAGACGCTTATCGACTGATCGCTTCTGTGAAAGCACCTAGAGAAACCTTTCAGTCACTTGTTGGTTTTGGAAGCATCCCGGCTCTCTTTTGCTAATCAAATGGCTCGATGCATGTGTGCACCTGTCACATGATTGGTGATTGGTTAAGATGCAAATTGAGAGTACGCGCGAACTCTATTTACGCAGTTTCTTACCAACAGCCGATCGACTGTGGGCCCTGCGCTGGTCGTTTGAAGTGAATTAGGCATTGATCGGATCCAGCAGCAGAAGACCAGCATTGCTTACATACAGTGTGTGCATCCTTTAGGGGCTAAAGCAGCCATAGAGGTCCGAGGTCGGTGAGGTTAGTTCCCCACGAGAGGGCTGAGGTCTCCGTGGTGGTTCTTGAGTTTCTTCTTGAACAGCGAGATGGTAGAAGGTCTGTAGAGGATGATCCAGGGTTCAGACGTGGTGCTCTGTGCGCACGAATCTGCCCCGCTGATCGTCGGGATGGATGGGGATCTGAGAGGGAAGATGAATGCAAAAAGCAGATAAGGGCCGAGAGCGGTGAAGCTGATTCAAATCAAACTTTTATGCATGCTACAGTGCGTCCGGTAAAACCAAATGACATGCAAAATGCGTATTAGCAGCAAAATGGACGCTATAAATCTGTCAGCGGCGTACAGATAAAGTAGCAAATCAAAGCGTGGCTCTCCTTCACCTACATCCCTGCTGAGAAAACAATAAAAAACCATCACAGGAAGTTCTAATGGTTTCCACTTCAAATACCATTACATACATGCAAGTTTTAAACATTAAAACAATTACAAATGGTCTTCTGTAGTGTGTTTTGGCATAAATATCATAAGGATTGATATATTTGACTAATAAAAGGCAACCCACTGAAAAAACGTACTTAGACTTTTTGTCTTCTTCTAGCCAAAATATAAAAAAAAGTCCTAAATCAAGAAAAAATGTAAAGTAAAAACTGTTTTTGGGAAAGAAAACAAGTGAGATTTGCTTAGAACAAGCAAAATAATGTATTTCATACAGAAAAAAACGATTATTTTAATAATTTTGGCAGATTATTTAGCTTGTTTCAATCAAAAACTCACCTATTTTTTACCTGTTTTTCTCTAAACAACAAAATAATTTTTATTAGTCTAGAAACTCCTTCTTTATTTAAGATTTTTTTAGATATTCTGGCTGGAAATGAGACAATCTAAGTAAGACAAGGTTTAAAAATCTAAGTGGTACATTTTTGCAGCGTACTAGTCGAAACCCACAGGATCCATTAAAACCAATAAAAAAATAAATAAAACCATTACACATTTTCTGATGGTGTCTATTGTTTTTTTCAGCAGGGAAGGAGAAGATGAGTTTGTGAAATCAACCAGCATCATACTGGTGTCTCAAACTGAAGAGCATGAAACAGTGGTTTTATATGTACTTACTTTACAGTGAGATGCAGGAGCAGCTTAGCCACCATGGCTATGACTGTTAGCGTTAGCAGAGCAGCTAATGCGTAGATGGTCCACACTGTAAAACACAACATGTTTATTAGTGACAATAAAGCTAATTAGAACGCGAGTAACTAAAATGTAAAGAGTAGAAAGTTATGGAAATGCAAAACACTATATAACCTAAAAATTGAAAAGCTAACAAAAAATGTAGCCTATTAAACATTAAATGTATTGTTACTACCATGAAATCATAATAAATTAATTTGGGAGCTCTTCCATAATCTTTTTGTCTTTTAGTGTATTAACAGTGGTGGATAATACACTCACAGAAAAAAAAAAGGTACAAAAGTTTTTCAGAAGGTCCACCTTTGCACCTTAAGCATCCATTTGGGTCACCGAGATGATGCAAAAGCCTCTGACGTTTTCTTTAAAAATGTTTTTATGCAAGTACTGGCACTTCTGAATGGATTGAGGCTGCGTTTCGCATATTTGATGTGAAAGGACTTGATTAACATACACAACATGTGGAGAGCATTCACTCAGTAGCATTATCTCATTTTTGACCAAGATGGCTTTAAGAGGCTCTTCATACAGTATGTATGTTCAGGACTAATGAAGGAAGGAGGCAGAATAAACAAACAATAAAACTAAAGCCAGAACATGCAGCTAAAGTTGCTTCTTGGCAATATAAAACAAAGCAATATTGTGGCTATTTTTATGATTTTAGCGCACTGTATAGTTGGCCATTAGGTTCCCAAAAGTTTTATTATGTTTAGTGATTTTTAATGTTTAATATTGTTTCTGATTTGGGCTTTCATAGCAGATTTGCAGCATGTCTTATTTACAGTATAAACATAAATATAAATATATATATATATATATATATCAAATGAACTCTGCTCAGGTTAGTCAGATTTTTCTAAAATTCTAAATTAATTTTATAAAGATGAAAAGAAAGTTCAAACGACCAGCATTCATTTTAAAACTATTTTCTTCGTCATAATAGTTCCTTCCTTGACTTGATTTTTTTACTATATCTATACTTTTTTAGCGCTTCAATTAAAATAATTGCAGGATACTTGGAAACAGATTTCTGAGTACTGTATATATAAAAAGATGTATATTGAATATAAAAATGAGAAATCAGAAAGTGGTTACAGTGGGACCATATTTCATTTTACAACACATGCAGTGAACATGACCAACTGATATGAGCGTGAGAATTAAGTAAGTACAGAATTAAGAGGAGCAGAAGTAATGAAGAGAACTGGACACATACTGGTGCTGTGGTCCGGGGTCCGGCCCGGTTCATGCCACTGACCTGGCATGTTTGCAGGACTTGATGTGATTACATAGTACCGGAGGGAGGACTTTCCGTTCTGACTGGTGTTTGATTTGGTGGTAGTGCTTCCCGCATTCGGCTGCACTGTACTGGTGTCCTCTTCGTCACCATCATCATCCTCCTCCAGAGGTGTGACGGCTTGATTTCTTAAAGCTGTGGGGAAATAATCAGCTAATGAAACTCCTTGATAAAACACGCATCATCTGATTAACATTCATAACGTCTCTTGTTCGACGCCCCCTGGAAATAACGGAGAGCTCTTTCAAAATAGCATCACGTCTTTCATTCAGACACAGATATAAACGCAGTATGTGGTGTTTGAATCAAACTCTGCCTGCAGGGGGAAAAGGTTCTGTGAATAGTGAAAGCCAATTTGCTTTCCTGACCTTTTCTTTAAAAAAAAAACATTTTCTATTTCATACTTCCCACTCCCTTTTATTCTTCCTCAGATTGTGGTTATTGAACTCTGCCTCCCAAAACAACACAACACAAAGTGGCAGCGTGGCTGAAAATTGTTTAGATATGACAAAAAGCACCCCTAAAGCACTGCTTAGATGTATTTGTCTTTTATTTATTTATTTGAGTGACTATTTGTGGACTGTTTTATCCTAAAGAATCAACCACTGACATCACTTCTGACGTTTGTTTTAGTCTATTTTTATGCCAGTTGTACAGTCAACAAAATACACTAACATACGTAAAATACACACTGCTCAAAAGTTGTTTTTTTTCTTAAAAGACTTTTTTTCTTAAAACCTTTACATTATGCATTTCAAATTTAGTGTGAATTATTTATGACAAGATATGATAAATTACAATGCACATTATAATGCATTATACCCTTTAAAACCCCTTTATAATGCACTGTGTAACAATGAATTGATAAGTGTTATAATGTTTCAGCAGTGGTTACAATTATTCATGAGGTTGTAAAATGCATTATGAAGTCATATTAAACTATTTTTCATATTATTCATTATATAAAATCTTTTAGTGTTATTAAGTGATGTTGATAAACAAGTGTTGAGAGGAGCATGTGCGCATGATTAGCCACGGCTGGAACCGCATTTCCTAATCAATCTATTCTGTTCTGTCCAATCAAATCCTTATAAGCTCGCTTCCTTCCCTTTCATATCTCATTACGCATCCCACCTTCACCCCTTCTCCACCATGTCGCATCGTCCTACTAGGGGGCCCTAGTACAGCCCTTCTCTAGGGCTCAAACTATTAGGCCTAATTAGTCATCATAAGGAGGCGCAAACTCTTGAACTGTTATTTTAAATGCATTAATTCAATCAAACAAAGAGCAATATTGCTAATACTGTAAGAAAGTATTAGTAAATAACTAAATTCCTTTTAAATGGAAAATCACTGTTTTCTATTTTAATTAATTTAAAAATCAAAAGTTTCAAAAATGTCAGCATTTCAGTCTCACATCATCTTTCAGAAATCACTCTAATATGTAAGCATGGTGCAAAAAGGGTATTTCTTTTGTAACTAAGATTTACTCATCATCTGAAATCTAAATCCATAAGCTTTCCATTGAAGTGTGGTTTAAAAATCTGCAATCTAAGCACATTAAATGCATATTACTAATCAAAAATTAAGTTTTGATATATTTATGGTAGGATATCTTCATTTAATCAATATCTGATCTATAAATATATTAATTACAACAAAAACAGCAGTATAATCTTTTCATACACTTGTGTTTTTGTGTGTTTTTTTATGCAATGTTTTGTTATTGGTTCATAATTAGTTTTTTTTTGCTCTGTTTTTATGGGAAAGCACTTTGGTTCACCTTGAGTGTTGTAAAAGGGCTGTATAAATAAATGTTGATTGACTGACTGATTGTTTGTTGTGTACCATCTGCAGGGACATGGTCGTACTGTACATAAGCAGTCAAAAGAAAGCCTCACCATGATAAAGAACAGAAAATCCTTGCGCCTCATTTGTTCGATCTGAGTAAAAATACAAAATAACGAAGTCCCGGGTGATGTTCACGATGTCCCGCGGTGGATTGCGGCCATCAAACCGCGCCAGCACCTGATTGGAGTAGCCATCCAACAGCTCCACCATATCCGTCTGATCCACGATATTGAAGAAAGTAAAGTTGAAGAGAATGACAGAAGCACCAGGAACCTGGAAGACGAGACGAGACGGCTATCAGTATGCCAGGTACACATTATGAGTTTTGGCTCGGACAAGCTCTGTCTCCATTAGGATATTAAAGCATTAATTGTACCTGAATGGTCCAGTAGCAGACCCTGCCAGATTTGTATTTGTCCGGGAAATCAGGAGAGTAGATGACCGCAGAGGGCGACGTGTAGTTTCCTCCACAAGCGCCTACTTTTGCTACGAGACAAAAAAGAACGACTTCAGCTTTTACTGAACGGTTCTAGCTGGTCTCCCGGCATAAACGTACCTCGGTGCACTTTTTGGCAAGACACAAAATATGTACCAATAAGTACATATCACAACAGTTTTAGAAAGGTAGTAAAAATAATACTAATACGCTGGGATCTTTGAAAACTGCTGCTTCTGAATGTTAGCACCGCACATATCCAGCTTCATATCTAAGCGTTTTCATAAACGGTAGGTTTGTTGGGTAGCTCATGGAGAGACGAGGAGCTCCGGTTCAATCCTGTGTACCTACGCTTCAACAAAACAGTTCAGATCTGTGTAAAAGGAAGCTGAAATGGTGCGGTTGTAATAAAAATGTAATAAAAATGTGTTCCACCTGTGTTTTAGAGCCACTCAGTGGACATTTCTCTTCGAGAATGCACGTAAAAATGAGATGTACGTGTTATTATGAGACCAGGTTGCAACAATGAGAGGAAGAGGGTAGATGACAGGTTTTTTTTTAACAAACTAGAACTAGATTTGTGAGGATGAGATGATCATCCGCATCCTTAACTTTCTTTGGCCCAGATAAAAAGACTAATAGAAACGTACTGTCGAAGACGATGACGCGTCCGTCGCCTCCACATGGCTGAGTGTGATCTCCAAAACACACATGGTTGCACTCTGTGCTCGGAGCATCGCCGTGACGATGGTAATCGATGTCGTTGCCACAGAAACAAGCATAGCCTGATTCCATGCCGGCGAGCTGAAAGAAATTAATTCACAAATAATCAGGAATCATAATTCTCTCCAGCCAGGGCAATCCAACGGTGCCAAAAAAGCAAGTCAAATACAATAAATATTATCGACATCTTCCCACGCAAACAGATGCACAAGATTACATCTAGAACGAATATTGATTCTTTTTATTTGTTTTTTGTTGCGTCATTTCATTAAGTGTGAAAAATAAAATAGAAAAAGTAAAACTATTCCTGCGAATTAAGTGTGTATATCAACACTTTATATGTATGACATATTTATTATTTCATATTTTCTATTTCCCTTTTATTTTTAGGTAAAGCTCTTGTCATTTTTTAAAGGGATTTTTACGGTTCTTTGTCTGAGTGGTTCTTCTATGGCAAAGCTGTGGATACTTATTTTTATGTGTATGACCTGCAGTGGATTGCAAGGTGTATTTGGTACCTTGTATCTTTGGTTTCGGCAGAAGCTGATGCAGTTCTGAATGGTGAGTTTGTTGGAGGTCTGGTAGCCTCCGGATAGAGGTGTTGGATCACCGCTGTCCTTAAAACAGCCCAGGTTACCAGGCACTGAAGGAGAAAGAGAGGGAGATTCATTAAAAAAAACAAACTTATATATCTCACTGAAAAACGTGGCACAGGCACATTGGGGTCCATGTAAAAAGTGAGCAACATCGGACATAATTCAGTTCAGTAACACTTGCGAATCATTAACTTCTCTCTGCCGGTAAATCGTCTGGAAACGTGTCTTAAAGACTGAGGTGTTTTATGAGCTATGATTAAAACGGCATGCATGGCCCGAAACGGTGTGAGAATGGGGAGCGCTAAACCTCATCCCAAGGGAATGCACAGATGGATTCTGGGGGTTTGTTTATAATGAACTGAATGAGGTCTGAGGGTGAGCGAACGCAGAGGTCAGAAAAAGAGAGAGGGTGCTGGAATCTAGAAAGCCCATGTCAGTGCCATCCTAAACCAGCAAGTGAGTTTAGGCCAGTTTTAGCAGGTTTTTTGGGAGAGCAAACACCAGAAAAACTGCACAGCGATGTGCTAAAAACACATCCAGCACACACACACACCTGCCTCTCACGCACAACATGAATGGATGATTGGGATTTGTTTGTGTGAAGGTAAGTGTATCTGTTCTATCAGAAAGGTTTTGAAGAACTTTGGGATGATGGTGTAGTTTAAATAGTGAAAGGTTTGATTGCAGACTGCCGATAAGGATTAAAAGAACCTTCTCAGACACTCCAGAACTCATCTCGGAGCAGGTCTGTACTCGCACAGGCCTCGTTCTGCTCGCTGGATACAAAGAAAAGTTTTGTTTTCAAAGGGATACACGTTGGGGCCAACTCAGGCCACACACACACACACACACACACACAGCCTCTCTGCGTCTCTGTAGAAGTGTTTACTGAAATATTTCATGCTGTTTGAATTCTAGCAGGAAAAATTCAATAATCAAGTTCACAAAGTCAAAACACAAACACAGATCTCCATGTAAACATAGAAACTTTTACATTCTCTCTCAAAACCTGTCAGTTACACTGTAAAAAAAAATATTTTTCTCTTTTGTTTTCTAGTATAAATATTGAAAAATTCTTGAATTAAAGTGCATTTACTGTACTTTACAGGTGAAATGACTGTTTTTTGTTTTGTAAAGAAAATCTGCCAGTGGGGCAAGAAAAATATTTTTGCTTAGCCTATAACTAATTTTTGATACCCCATTGGCAGATATGTTTTATTGTTTAATTGTTTTTTTTTATTATTTTACTTGTTATGTGAATGCATCTTGATTTAAATTTTTTTTTAGATATTTATACTAGAAAACGAGACAAAAATATTAAGAAGATCTTTTTCGCAGCGTACAATTTCTTGATACAAAACACATGTCCATTTTACACCTTAAAAATTAAAAAGCTACTGTACTGTACCTTTAGGAAATATTTCTATATACACACTACCGTTTTTAGGTTTGGTAGAATGGAAAAGCACATCTTGGCTGCATAATATAGTTAAAACCTTAAAATTGTGACAATAATATCTGAGTGAGTTTACCTATACTTTAAATGTGATTTATTCCAGTGATGGTGAAACAGCCCTTCCTCCAGCATTCAGTGTCACATGAAGAAATATTCTGGTACTTAAAAGCCTTTATGTATAACTCATTATGAAAGTAGCTTTAAGGCATTAATTAAGTATGCTTTGATTACACTATGTTTACACTATGCGTTTTAAATTTATTTTCAAGCAGAAATTTTGAATCACAACACACATTAAGAATGATTGCAATGCATTATACCCTTTAATAACCCTTTATAATGCATTATACATAAAGGCTTCATAAATTAAAGTGCTACCAATATTTCTTCTTATTATCAATTTTGAAAAAAGCTGCATCATATCTTTGTCGAATCATGATAAATCTTTATTTTATAGTAACACCTATTATTTGCTTATTAGCATGCATATTACTAGAATATTAGCCATTTATTAGTACTAATTAAGCACATATTAATGCCTTATTCTACTTACCTAATCCTACCCAATACCTAAACTTAACAACTACTGCACTAACTATTAATAATATACAATGTATGTATATATATATATATATATATATATTTTTTTTTTTTTTTTTATAAATTGAAAGTTCAAAAGAACAGTGTTTATTTGATAAGGAAATCTCTAGTAACGTTTAGTTGCATGTGAATACCTTTGTGATGTCAATACTATGAAATAAACTATATTTCATAGCTTAGTTTTTATAAATCACCTGGGTGGAGTTTTAGTAGCTCCGCCCTCAGTTAAATCTCACCAGTCTGCAATAATTCAGCTCAACGTTTGTCCTGATTGGCTGATTGTACTACATCACACAAAATGTGCAAAATTAGGCTCTTATTTCAAAAGATTAAAGAATATACGCATGTTGGCCAGACTATAAGGAGAGTTCACCAGACAAAGACCGTGCAAACCCCACAACTTCACAGCTTGTCTAAACACAGACGTACAGTATAATCCACAGTCTGTTCCTCTCATTAATCAGAGTGTAAAAAAGCAGCGCTGCACAGCGTTCCTCCCCCTCGTAAATCTGCAAACATGTCCACATGAGCCGTGTCGACTCAAACATGGGCCTGTTCGGGTGGACTGGATCCGAAGATGATCCATCGCTGCCAGTCAGGAATTTCTGGGTGGAAATTAAATGGAAGACTGCATGTAATTATGATGGTTAGATAGAGGACAGGAGCCTTAATTACGCTGATATGCTCTCACAGAGAACAGAATCTCATTTTTCACTCTTGGAGAATTTCTCTTGGCTGTTCCTTCAATGGCAATAGCTCTGAACTTGAAAGCAGGACATTCTGCTCTCCAGGGCTCATGCAAGATTAAAGACTGCAGGTCTTCTGCTTCTGACAGAGCGACTGTACTTTACCATCAATTTATCTGTCCTTAACCTCTCATCACGCACACGCTTTGCTTCCCGAGTGCACGGAAAAGGGCTCGTCTCTTTCAGCGACGCAGCTGCTGTTTTTAGGCGACGCCATGTTTCTTTAGTTAACTTACCTCGGAAGACTTCAAAAGAGAGCTGCAGTAAAGACGTGACGAACAATCCACGCTTTTAAAGCAATGCAATCCACTTCAAAGTGCAGAGTGGAATTTGAAGATTTTATAAGGAGCTCGGCTGGCATTACGTGTGCTAATGTCCCATCGTTTAGACTGGCTCTCGTCCAGATACGGCTTTCAGGAAACACAATGGAAAGATGCAACACATACACACGTATGTTTTTACAGCCAGGCCTACATCTGCATCTCCACACGGAAAGAATCAGAGGCTTAAATTAAACACAGTTAGGAAT
Organism: Enteromius trimaculatus; assembly: GCA_032361065.1. Taxonomy (NCBI): domain Eukaryota; kingdom Metazoa; phylum Chordata; class Actinopteri; order Cypriniformes; family Cyprinidae; genus Enteromius; species Enteromius trimaculatus. The sequence continues at coordinate 1,728,074 of JAUMHP010000083.1, forward strand.
GTGGCGGGTTCCACTGGAGAAATGCATAAAATTATTAAAGGCTTCTCGAAAACACTCTGTGATATCTGATGCTGCGCAGGCCTGCGATGAAATATCTATGCTGTGTTTTCTTAACGTTGCAGGTTTGATTGCTGTATGGGCCGGTTCAGGAACACGGATGACAATCACAAACGTGCCCTGGAGCAAGGCACCTGAGTTAGTTTACTGTAAATTACTTCAGAGGAAATCTATCTGCTAAACGACGACTAACAAAGAGAGAAAGAACCTGACTTTACCATGATGTACAGGTTACTGGTATAGACTGCAGAAAACACATCAGATTATGATTTCATTCAGTGGCTACGTGCCAGTCTTTTAAAAAATGTTAGGGACATTTTCATATTGCAAGCAGAGCTTAACGAATTTTTAATGGATCAATTATTTTTTTTAAATGCAATAAAAATTGATGCAAAAGTAATTTTCTTTTATTATATATATAAAAAAAAACAGAAATGTATGTACAAACTTTATGTTTTTTTGTTATTAAATAATTTTAATAAATGTAAAAAATATTACATATTTAGTTTTCAAATATATTTACATATTTTTTCATGTTGACCAGTGATGTTATTTTTACTTAAAACTGTTAAAAAGTGTTGTTGTTGTTGTTGTTATTTGGAATAAAGCTACAGTAAAATAAATTTTAAATATTGAATGAGAATTAGAAGTAAATTAAAATAAGCTACAAAGTTAAAGTAATTAAAAAAAAAAAAAAATATATATATA
>JAUMHP010000083.1:1739593-1754251 GCA_032361065.1 Enteromius trimaculatus
TCTTTCTAATTATGCTTGTAAACGGGTTATTCTGATCAACTCAGAAACCCGAATACCGACCTTAACCCGATCATAACGGATAACCGGATATTGGCTGCATGTAAACGTAGTCATTGACAGGTCCATCTGATCATAGAATCAGTAAATCATCTAATAGTAATATGCAATAAAGCAATACATTGATAAAATGTGGGGGGAAAAAACATCTATTTGACCATAAATAAATAAATAAAAAATACCTGTTGAACTTTCTATTCATAAAATAAAAAACTAAAATTTGATTATTATTATTCCAGTACCATTTAGATACTATTTTAGTTTTTTTTATTATTTGAATTAATTAAAATGTTATTTAAAGTTTTGTTTTTTGCTTTTTATTTTTAGTTTATATTGTTTAACATAAATATAATAAAAAATGTTGGTCTTAATTTCAGTTAGATTATTTCAGTAAAAAAAAAATCAAGCTAAACTAAATGAGAATGAGAAATGTTACCTTTAAATTGAATGCTGCCTAGCTAAAATAATGCTTATAAAGTATACATCATATTTTAAATGTATATTATAATATAATATGTCACAATAACACAGTTTTTACTGTATTCTTAATCCACCATATTCAGATGCTTTTCTCGAATACAATAAAAAAAAAAGTAAAATCCTACCAATCCCAAACAATTAAAGCAGCACTAATAATACTCAGGGTTTAAAACGCACAGCTCCTGCTGGCTTCACCTCATAATGTTTACATCACTGTCTCTGCAATGGAGTTGAGTCAACAGTGCAGACATCATTACTTTTGCACATGTTTTTCAGCCCCTCGAATGCACTCGAGGGCTGCAGGTGACCTGGACCGATGCTGATGAAGAAAAAGAGCAAGTTAGCGGCTAAACTCGCGCTGTCAGTTCTGTTCTGCATCATATCCCTACTCTCTCTGCAGCAGAGTTCAATCTGTCACAATGCATTTTCACTGGCGGCTGTGTCCGTCATTTCTCTCCGAGTCCTCTCGGGCCTGACACTGTCTCATTGGGATATGCACTCATATGTGAGTGTCCTCTATGAATAAATATGTCCCTCTGTTCTTGGAATCTGGAGAGATGATTTCTTTTTCACGTCTACTGCTCTTCCTAATCGACTTCTTTGCTTCCCTGTAGCCTCGTTTTTCCCATCTTGTGCCTCTTTACGGAGAGAGCAGTGTGATTTGACAGAGCGGTACAGCAACCATGCCATATGTAGAGACTCAGGGCATCTGCAGAGCAGTGACGCACACTTATACAAACACAGATGGGCTTTGTGAGGTCAGACCCAACAAAACAGCGCTATTAACTCTCAAAACTAGGGCTTAAAGTGACCTTATTATGGGTTATGAAAGGTGCATATTTTGGTTTTGGGACAACAGGTTGATATGCTTCCAAAAATAAAAATTTCATTTTCTTATAATATGCATTTATTTTTAGCTTATTTATTCAACAACTCCCAAACAATTCAATATATCCAACAAGAAGTGTGTTTAAAAAAATTGTAAATAAATTTTTTTTGTAACAATCTTCTTACACATACACGCTCATGTTGGTTTTGGTGATTTATGAGGACTCTCCATAGGCGTAATGGTTTTTATACTGTACAGACTGTATGTTGTATTGTCCTACACTGACCCTACGCCTACCCCTTACAGGAAACACAAGACATGTTTAGATTTAAAAAAATGCACCATTTAGTATGTTTTATAATCCTTTTGAATTACAGGGACACCGAAATGTCCTCATAAATCACCTTCATATTGTAATACCTGTGTCATACCCATGTCATTATACACACTTGTGTCCTCACAAACCACATAAACACACACACACAGATAGTTTACACATTTACAGTATATATATATATATGTGTGTGTGTGGTCAAAATGCAGTTAAACTGCCTTAATTTGTGTCAAATGTGTGAATAAGTGTAAAATAATAAAATTTAGATTGGTACAAAAAAAATGTATAGCTCAAATAAATGTTTCAAAAACATCAATCTGCCACCAAAGTGCCATTAAGCTGACGAATTACATTACATTACATTTAAAATGTGTATCCAGTAGATATTGTCATGACATTTTTGTGTATTTTATGTACGTTTAGAAAAATTGCAAAAAGCGCACTTCTACTCATAATGTTTTTAAAAACATCTGATTTTGTTTCATTTAACTTTCTTTTGTTTAATTTAAATCCACTGCTTTGTATTTGGGACGTTTGAAATGATGATTAAATGAGGAAATAATGGAGAGATGCAGCCCTGTACATGCCACATGATTGTCTTTTTATTTAACCTGCTCTTCTCTTTGCTCCTCTGAATATGAACGGTGCTGGAATGCATGCAAATAACTAACCGTTGAGGGTTTTTCGCTGGGGGTTCAGAGCACTGTAATGGGAAGTCAATTACAGGCCCGGGCGGCTCTTTGATCCCAGCGCCGCTGACATGCTCGAGGGGTATGTGGGCTAGAATGTCAACCTTTATCAGCCAGTAGCCAAAACAAAAGAAAGAGAAGGAGAGAGCGAGAGAGGGAAAGCAGAGGAACAGATACGAGCGAGAAAGATCTCTGAGACCCCACATTGTCTTGCATCATGGGAGTAAACAGAGGTTTAGTGCGACTATCAGTTCAAGCCCCTCGTTCGCTACGACACATGTCAGCTCTTAAGAGCGCCAGTCTAGAAGGCTAACCTTCGAATCAGAGATAATGACTATAGACAAGCTCAAGAGCAACAGATATGCCCATACCATGACTGAGCAGACGTACGTGTATGGAGGGGGTTATCTGTAGGTTGTGTTTTCATGCTAACTAGAGCGGATCTGAGCGAATCCTTTATGACAGCTGAAAAATTACTTTTGCGAATGAAAAAACCCACCAGACTGGTCTTATGTTATTCTGGTGAACAACGCTGTGGATGTTAGTTGCTGGTAATACACATGCATTTTCAGAGAAGAGAGGAGAAACACTGATTAATCGCAATTTAAAATACGGCTTAATCACAAAAGCTGTAAGACGTCCTGCGAGTTTCTGAGTGGAACTGTGGTTATTTACACACGATTTTGGTTTTGGGAGTCACTTCCAAAATCAAAAATGCTTTCATTTTCTTATAATATGCATTGATTTTTACCTTATTTATTCAACAACTCCCAAACAATTCAATATATCCAACAAGTGTGTTTTAAAAATTGTAAATACAATTTTTTTTGTAACAATCTTCTTACACACACACACACACACACATTGTGATTTACACTGACCCTACACCTACCTAGCTTCATCACAAAAGCGGTAAGACGTCCTGCGAGTTTCTGTGTTTATTTACACACAAGCAGCGTGTTTCCACATGAACTCCATCTCTACATCTGCTCTTAGTTTGGGTTCCTCATAACATGCTTTTAGGAACCCAACATGTGCCAACTAACGGTGGGGAGAACGACAGGATGCATAAAAAAAATTCAGAGACATTTAGGAAGAGAGATAAAAAAACATGTAGGAAGACAAAAGAGACACGTAAAGAGGATAAAAGGTAAAGAGGCGTTAGAACAAGTAGAGAGAAGAAACAGGAGAAGAGAGACAGAAAGACTAAACCTGCTAAAATCAATGTCTGTGGCAAAAGTTTGATAAAGCCCTCGGAACATCTGAGAGCAAACATATATCAACAAAAACACTCTCTCACAATTTCCTGGTGATAAATGAGATGCGAGTGATGTCAGCGGCATGCGGTAATAAAAGAGTGCCTAACATAAACCTGAGATCAGTGAAAATCCTTCATCTGAAGGTTTCACAAAGTGGACAATTAACTCAACAATCATTCAGCAATAAAAATATAACGCCTGCTTTATTGATTTAGAAAGTGCACTGTACGCAATGTACTTCTGCTGCCATAAATACTGATCAACATCACGTTCAACAGACAACAAGTTATTAAACACTGTATCAAAAAAGTTTCCAGTTTTTTTGGCTGGAAACCAAAAATAATCTAAGTAAGAAAAGCATCTGCAGTGCACCACTTCATGTATTTATTAGTTTTCCCTCGTGTAAATTGTCCAACATGTTTGCAATAGCGTGCACTCAGTAAAATCAGAGCGAGATGATTTGCTCACAGGCCCGGTGTGTTTTTTTGAAGCTAGTTGTTGCGTTGTTTTGGCTATTGGGTTACACGGCGAACCCCAGAAAGGCCAGCGGGAGATGAATTCTCTGCAGCTGCGGAGCAGATACGCGCTTCATGTGTTTGATGGAGAGAGTCCAGATCAGATTCGTAACAGATCCATCCTGAAGATGCCTATCGGGAGGAAGTACACCGCTCCGCTCTGATGAGAGCGAGAGGTCAAGAGTTAACGAGCGCAAGTACATCCAGGTTCATCTGTACGACTGACGGATCGATGCACCAAAGGCCGCTCTCTTTAGACACCTGTAGAGGAGGAGACTGCGGACCTGTACTTCTGTTGAACATGTCCTCATCAAATAATAATGGCAAAAAATAGCACATTTGTGACTCCGGAGCCCTGAAGCAGTCCTCAGCAGCACAGGTGTGTTTGTAGCAATAGCTAACAATACATTGCACCGGTTAAAACTTTCAATTTTTCTTTTATGCCAAAATTCATTATGATATTAGGTAAAGATCATGCTCCACGAAGATATTTTGTACATTTCCTACCATAAATATATCAAAACGTAATTTTTGATTAATAATAAGCATTGCTAAGAACTTTATATGCACAATTTTAAAAGTGATTTTCTTTCTAGATTCTAGATTTTAAAAAGGCTGTATCTCTGACAAATGTTGCTCTATCCTAACAAAACCATACATTAGAGAAAAACTTATTTATTCAGCTTTCAGATGATGTAGAAATCTCAGTTTCAAAAAATGCACTGTTTTTGTGCTCCAGGATCAAAATAGTTTTCGGCATTAATAATAGTAATAACTAACTAACAATGATAAAAATGATTTATACAAGCACATAAGCATATCCAAATGATGTTTAAAGGATCATGTGACACTGAAGACTACAGTAATGATACTGAAAATTCAAAAGAATAAATTCTATGTAAGTTCTATGTAAAACAGTGTATTTCTACACAAATAAATGCAGCCTTGAAAGCCCCACCTCTTTTGTTCTTGTAGAAAAAACCTAGTGTCTCCGAAATTCTATTCCCAAACACATTCATGATCTTTCTTTGTTACAAGATTTTAAAACCAACTGTTTTTCTGTCTGCTATGTTATGAAATTGTAAAGGGACGTTGGTTTTGCAGAAAGGTGCTATATAAAATAAACTTATGCTTATTATTACTTACCAAAGTCTTCTAGTATCTCAAGAGCATATGAACTTTAAAAAGGGAAACACTGCCATCTAGTGGTTTGAAACAACTCATCATTCATCACAGATTTTACCTACCAGCTACACAGTGTGTATCTTCTCCAGACCACTTGCCTCCGGCTTGACATGTGCGCTCCTGGGACCCGTAGAGACGGTATCCACTGTTACACCAGAATGTGACCTTTGCCCCTTCCAGGTAGAAAGTTCCTTCCTTCTGACCATGGTTGGGTGGTGACAACCAACCACAGGATTGCACTAAGATCACAAAATCACAGCCGATATGATATTATACAGATAAGAGTCAGATGATATGAGTCTCCAATGCTTTATAACTGATATAAGGTCAAAGATCATGCTTTTAATAATGTGCCGCTGGCATTTAATCTGCATTCGATGCCGTTTCAAACGCAGCAAACAGCTGAAGGTTGCTTTGACATCGCTATACAATGCTGGTATTGGTCTTTATCCTCGTAACTAGTTATAAATGCGCAATCATTTGATAAGAATTATATGAGCACGTTGTAAAATCTTAAAAGGCTCAAAAACAAGCATGCACCTATTTAGAAGAACAGAATAAAACAGAAGAGAACAGAGTAGAATAGAACAAAATAGATCAGAATAGAATAGCAAATATTTTAATATAAAAAATTTAATCAAATTTTAAAATATTAAAATATCAATAAATAATTAATCATCAGAATCTAAAATATTTTTAAATATAGAGATAAACTGTATATATTGAGGAATTGGATATATTGTATATATTCCCAAGATATATGTTAAATTAAATAATTAAACATAAAACAATATTTCTGTTTTAAATTTAAAGAGGAGTCAAAAAAGGCTGTAGCTGCAGTATTTTTATCATGTGTTTTTATGCTTAATGCAAGAAAATTAAACGTAAAATTACTGTTGTTATTATTCAATTAAATAAAAATAATAAAAATATAAATATAAAAATAATAATTAATAATTAAGAACCTACAATAAATTTGAAAATGTATATATATATATATATATATATACATATATATATATATATTATATAGGTGCTTCATTAGTCATGTCATGAACTATAGCGGTATGTGGTGACATTTGATGTAGAAATAACTGATGCATGAATACATAATTCTTCTGATGAGTACAGATATCAGTCATACAAAAATAACTTTGAACATGGCTAAACAAACTGATTTCAGGGTCACAAATACACAGATTATAAAATATATTATTGTGAGACGGAGCCTAAATCAAACATATAGACGTCTGGGAAAGAAAATACTGTAATTACTATTCCTGCGAAAAATCTAAATATATCTATGACGCTTCTTCACAACAGGCTCCAATGCAGCGAAACTGTTGCACTCACCAGGCTCGAGAGCTTTCTTAGTGGAAGTGTGGCTCCGGTGGGCCAGCAGCGTGGCATTGCCCTGCTCCAGACTGCGCATGATAAGAGCGTCGTATTTACAGAAGGAAGCCCCGTCTCCAGCACAGAGCTCCAGCACCGGCTCCAGCAGAGGGTCCTCCGGGTCTTCAGTCACCCCAAAGTTCGGGATGAAAGACGGATCATGCTTTGGGGCGTTGTAATATTCATTCAGGAGGTAGGTTGAGTCGTAAGTGAAGAGTGAAGTCTCGCTCGTAACGGCCCCTAGAAAAGAAAAACACATCATTTTCTGTATCCTCTTGTTTTTAAAAGAGCATTACATGAAACGTCGTTGGCCAGCATTAATAAATATATACTAAATCTGTGATTCCACTAAAAATACATGGAAGTAACAAAATATATATGAAACAGCAAACTGCTGGTGGCTTTCTTTAACAGATGAGGTTCATGAAGTGATGTAAAAGGTTACTCACAGCCAGCGCAGTAGGTGAATATGTCCTGTGCGCTGCTATTGAGAGGGATCCTCAGTCCATTACTGGAGGTCAGATCATCTTCAGGGTCATCGTTCATCGTGCCGAGCAGCCCTAGCGTGTGGTTCCGTAGGCCATGTGGCAGTAAAACTGTAAGGGTCATGACCCCATCACCCGCCCTGACCTCTACCCCCGTCCCCGACGGAAACATCACCGTCACATTCATGGCTTTAGGGGAAAAAACAAAAACACCTGGAACACAGACACAGACAAAAAAAATGATATTAACATTAAACCGTATTAACGGACAGTATGAAGATCAAAGATTAGATTTATGTAAATTATTAATTACGTCAATATTTTAATACATTAATTAGTTTTGCAAAACTGTTTGTAATAAACTCACTAGTCTCTAAAAAAAAGAGTGAGAGAGAAAAGGCAGTTTTAAGTCAATTTTAAGTTTTAGTGATAATTGTTGAAGAGACTAATTAAAATTGCCTAATAAGTTTGCATTTTACAAGAATACACTACTGTCCAAACGTTTGGATTTGTTAAGATGTTTTTACATTTTTTACATTTTTTAAATTTATTTTTTAATAAAAAAAGTAACTATATTTTATATTATAATATATTTATAAGTGCTATTTATTACTGTGATGGCTATTAATCTAGTCTTTTGTGTCACATGATCCTTCAGAAATCACTCTAACATGTGTTTTGTATTTTTTAATAAAGCTGACTTTACGAGGATAAATAAAGGGGTCGTACCTGAAAGGTCGATCCATTTCTGCTCAGAGAAGGAAAGCACCTGCTGGTTCATTAAGACCTGCAGCTCATCTGCTTGGTCTGTGAGACGCACCTCGATGACATCAGAGTCTTTCTCCCTCATGGCCACTGAACTGAGTCGTGACGCCAGAGCAACAGTACCTGGAAGAAACGGGCCTGATGAAGGAAGGCCAGGCCTGATTTGATCCATCTTTACTACAGAAGGTCTCAGAACTCACCATTCTCAAATTTCATTGGTTCAGTCCTGCCTTGGACAGAGAGCTCATGGTCTGAGGACTGAACCAGAATGTACTCTCCTTTCCCATTGAAGGTGAAAGTCGCGCCGTCGAATGTCATAAAGTGGGGGTCACCAAGCACAACAGCTAAATAAATAATATAAAAAGCATTAAATAAAACTATAAAATAAAATATTAAATGAACCTTCAATATAAAAAATAAAAGCGTTAACTAAAACAATAAAAAAATCAATAAAGTAAAAAAAGAAATAAAATGCATTAAATAAAGTTAAAAAAATTAAAATTAAAATAAAAAACATTAAAGAAAATGATAAAATACAAAATATTATATTAAAAGCATTATATAAAATTACAAAATAAAATAAAAATATAATAAAAAGCATTAAATAAAAGTTCAAAATAAAATTAAATTAAAAGTAAAATAAATGAATCAAATCAACTGATGACAGGTATTGTCTTTACCGGCTCTAGGAGGACGGTATGTCCTGCAGTCACTGGACGGCCGGTGAGTGAAGTAGTATTCACAGTTGTCTGACCACAGGCAGCAGTAGTAGAAGCTGATGACATCATACTTCCAGTGAGAGAATCCTGGGACTCTGGGGGGTTTCTTGTATGGCGGCTCGCCCCAGTCGTGCCCTCGATCCGGGGTGCTGCCACCAATAGAGTCTCCCGTGAGCACCTGAGCTCCGGTGCTGTCATAACAGCACTGCTGACCCGCACCATACTCAGGACTGCAGCAAAAAATACATCAGCACACTAAATAAGACACACAAAGCTAAATGTGTTTACATGAGCGGGAATGCGTTATTAAAAAAGTTATGTTTTGGACACCGTCTACTGTCTAGTTTGTGACTGTATTATTGTCTAATTTACCACACATGTAAAGACATTAACATAAAATTAGTGATAGATCAATATATTGGGTAACTGAATTACAAAACATATAACACTGTGTATAGATATAATTCATAATAAGATATGAGCAGATGTTTGCCAGGTGTTTTCAGAGCATCAGCAGTTCGATAGTGTTTTGCCAGGTGAATAAAGTAAACCGTTATGCTGATTGTTAATTGATTTAAGCAAAAGGCTTGTTTCAGGATAAATAACCAGTGGGCAAATATCAATGATTATGCAAAATAGATCAAGAGAAGCAGAAACTGTGCTCACAGTTAAGTATGATTCATCATGTATGCTGAACTTACTCAAGATATTGTAGACTTAGCTGTATCTAAGTCTATAGCAAGTCTCCATAATTAAGCTTCCATACTTAATTTCTGCTATTTTCATGTTTATTACAATCTGTGTTGTATCTGTTTTAATAGAAGTAAACCTCTTACCTGCCCTGAATGGCTCTGACGCAGTGAACTGCACCTGGATGGTAAACACAGAAGCTACCGGCCTCCATATCACAGCCGTAATCCGTCTGAAAAATAAACACAACTCAACAAAAGGAGCATCCATGATTACAAATATAAATGGGTAGAATTCTCTAATAATTAAGACGTTGCTAGTGTTACACACGGTGGTGCCTCAAAGGAAGTCAGAAAAATGTAGTGCTCCACACCACCTACATGAAATCTCCCGGTGTCAGCACGGGCCTGGGCAAGGGTGCAGGGGCAATCGGTGATCTCAGTCAAAAAGTTAGGCATTGCTTTCTCTTCTTTATCCCAATTGATGCACTTCTCCAAGGCCCAGCCTGCAGAGTCCTTCCTGAAGGCCTCCTCAAGATGCCAGGCGATCGCATGCGCTCCACTCCACAGGGCGTTAACATTCCTGCACACACACACACACACACACACACACACTTGGATAGTGGAGCCATAATACTTTACATTATTTCATTTCATAAAAACTATAAAAACCAATACTAATATTGTTGGAGAGTAACTAGTTACATGTAACAGAATTACATAATTTAATTGCAAAATAAATGAGTTACACATTATTTTAAAGTGACCTTGTTACAGTGTGATCATACATTTAAATTCTGGGCACTACTACTTATCTTATTTACTTACTATATGGTCAGGGTTACGATTCGAGTTTGTCTAATGGTTACTTGCATGCAACGATGCATAACTTACTGTTATTATAATACTGAGTAGATGTAACATGTAACAAGGACACCTTAAAATAAAGTGCAACCAATAAACGTAACTAACAGATTACGTAATTCAAGTGATGAAGAATTTCAAAAAATCTACTGTAAGCTTAACCCAGCCAGGTTTAATTGTTTTCAAATGATTAACAGCAGACATTATCCGTTAGAAATTTAGGAATGTAATCAGCTACATTACTTGAAATAGTTAACTACTAAATACAGTACATTCTAAATACAGTAACTTATCTGTAACCTATTACATTTCCCAAGTAACCTTACCAAAACTGTGCATGCAAAATATTACGTAATAAAAGTTCTTACTGGGCTCCGTCTGGTTTAGCGCTGGGGCTGACCCGCATGCTCCCTAGGTCCCAAAGGGAGTATGGTACTTTGGCAATAAGGGGGGTAAAACTAAAAACTCCACTGTTGGATACATTCCTGCCCACGGTGTACAGATACTTCCACTCCGCCTCCCAGTTCGCAGAATACGCCTCTCCTGTTTTTATCATAATAATATATTATCTCCTGTATGCCTTCTCAATTTACAGTTATAGCGATAAACAGACTAATAGATAGATATATAGACAAAGAAATAAAAGACAGACAAACAGAAATGCCAACACATGACCATCAGAGAAAGAAAGAAAGAGAAAAAGACAGAAAGGCAGAATGAATGATAGGCATTGTTTTAAACAGACTAGAAAATTATGTTGGTATTATGAGTGCATTGGCATGATTTAAATAGTACTTATCTGACCGCTATCAATTCGTGGCAGTGAATGAAGAGGCATCATACCAGTCACAAGTGCAGTATGGAGTACCTCAAGGCTCAGTACTAGGACCGTTTCTTTTCACGCTCTACATCAGGGCTGCCCAATCCTGGTCCCGGCGATCAACTGTCCTGCAAAGTTCAGCTCCAACTCTAATGAAACACACCTGCCTTTAGTTTTTCAAGCGATCCTGAAGACCTCAATTAGTCGCTTCAGGTGTGTTTGATTAGAGTTTGCAGGACAGTCGACCTCCAGGAGCAGTATTGGACACCCCTGCTCTACATGCTACCCTTGGGAGATATTATTAGGGTAACACTTCATTTCCACTTTCCAGAACGTTTTTATGCACCATTCCTGGCTGGTGGAATGAACTTCCCACCCCTATCCTGACAATTTTCAATCGACACCTAAAAACTCACCTCTTCCGTGATTACTTGACTTGAAAAAAAAAACATCGCTTCCTTTTTTTTTTAACCTCTCTATGTCCGGCTAGTATTTACTCTGAACAATGCATGAATCTTTGTATTGCAAGCACTTCCTGTGTCTCTTTTTAATAAATCGCATATTTTATTCCATTGTTTTGAGTAAAAACTGACAGATGGAATAATAGAAGCATCATCAGAAAGAACAAACAGAAAGACAAAACAAACAACCCACAGAAAGAAAGATAATACGATACACTAACACTATTATTACACAGGTAGTACACAGTTTGTTACAAATAGTAGACAGAAAGAAGGACAGAATTGATGGGATGGATGGATGATGTGCTCACCAGTCTCATTGTAACCCCACAATTCAATGTTGACTCTCTCTGCCTTAATCAGAGATGCTATCCAGATCATCTTTAGATCCCCGCTGAAGCCCGGAGTGCCATAGTACTGCCACTGAGTGGAATTGACCAGAATGATCTTGTAAACAGGACCCAGCTTACTGTGGTGGACTAATCAATCAGACAGAGCATCAGTCAGTATTATCCTACAGAGAAACTCTTCTACATTAAAACATATTGACGTGAACTTGTGTTAGTATCATATGCCTCAGGAGGTCTGACTACAATATCTAATCAGGCCACTAAGTAATAACCATAAGATCATAAATGATATTAGCTAATATCAGGACTGAAGGAATGTTCTAGAAAGGCATGTCTCCAAGGTAATAACATCACAATACTTTTGAAACAACATGCATTTTATCAGATTGTTTGGAATGAATAACTATACAGGTAATAAGGTACAGTTTCATTGAGTTTCCCTCAGAATATTTTCTGTAGCTTACCTGAGAGCCACTGCCCTGATCTGTCAAAGTTGAGTCCATCGGTGGACACCTCAAAAGGGATCCAGCCCGACTCGTAGAGCAGAGGAGTGATGCAGTGACCCGCTCCGCTCTCATCCACATAGCCCTCCGTCAAGATCTCAGAGTTAAACCTGTGCAACACACTGCGCTCAGCACTGTAGCACTGATCCTATCTGACACACTTATTCATTTACCATGCACTTGCACTGCATGTAGCGACGGAGGCATTCAAAACAAATCACCCTAAAGTGGCAGCAACAAGAGAACCTCTCCATCTGATCTCATTCAGCCTTCACCACAGCCACTTGTTGTGCCAAATAAACCTTGCAAACTCAGACTTTGTCCTTGAGGATTTGGAAGGAACAAAATCAAGAGCTAAACCTTGACAAAATCCCCCGTAATGCTAGAAAAATCACATGTGATTTCTAAACATTGTGCATTAGTATACGGTTCTTGCATGTGTATTACTATATAATACAGTATCACTTCTAGACAACTGCAATAAGTTGATCATACTGTATATCATTTGCAAAAACTGATAAATGATTTTCAAAAATGCATTCAAATAAACTGCAGTTGGGTTATTTTTATTAGGTAACAATTAGGTAAACAATAACAATTAAAAAAAGATATTTAAAATGTGTGTATATAGTAGTCCACATTTGAAGTAAAGTTCATCAGAGTTGTCAAAGACAAAAACACATTTTGTTTAATGTTTTAGGACAATAGGACACAGCTAATATAGTCAAACCTGTTTATTAGAAGGCAGTGTCTCAATTATTGCAATACAGGTCTGGACAACACAGGAAATGTTTTTGGTTGAACAAATACTTAAAGAGTGTGTTGTGACATTAAACATGCAAGGATCTTCAAATGTCTCCAGTGTTTATGAAGCTTCAGAGAACAGATTTCTGGCACCCTTACCTGCAAGTGAGGTTAATGTTCTTCTGGAATGTAGCGTTGAGGATTTTAAAGTCTGTGCCTCCCAGCAAAGATCCAGAGTGTGGTTCAATGTCAAGACAAAACTGTTTATAATCAGCACAGCAGTCTCTCAGAGGCTCACATGTTGCATGACAGGAGCATGTGTTAAACTTCACTCCACAGCTCCGGGCACAGGACTGCGCTGAGGAAGGAACAGGAGACACATTGCTGCAATAGCATTTTCCACAAGGCATCATTTAAAGCCTTTAATAAGATGCTTTAAAAAAAATCAGCACTTGGTTAGATGTACAAAGAGCATACCTGCAGTCCTGGATAACAGTTGAAGGAGCAGCACCATGAACATACAGAGATGAATTTTGTCCTTGTACTTGCACAGCATTGTTTCTGGCTAGAATAACCCGAGTTGTTTTAATATCAACTTGAGGCGTCGTATGCAAACACAGAATGAAACACAGTCGTGACATTGTGACAAAGGTCTCTCTCTCTTTACGTACCTTGTAACTGTTTAACAGTCAAGGACTCGCTGAAGCTTGCACAATAAAACTCCTGGCACAAGAAATGTGCATATCATTTATTTTTTCTAATGCGGTTATCAGTGCAAAGCATTATCATTACACGTGCACGTGCATCAGGATTGTAAAGTTTTGAACTTCTCCCTATGCAACTTTTTTTTTTTTTTAACACATGGGACACACACCCCAGTTTGGGTGTGCGAAATGTGACGACTACAGGAATGCCCCCAAAATAAAGCTTCAAAATTAAAGTCCTTTGAAATAAACAGCTAAACAAAAAAATAAACAAATTTTAAAGATTAGTAAATATAATGATATAAAATTAAAGCATCTTTAAAGTTATTTTTTATTTAATATACATATAACCATAGTTTTTAAATATTATTTAATTAGCGTGTATGTAGATATAGAAATGGGTGCATCCAATCTGTCGTGCATACTGCTATGAAGTAAAAATAAAAAAAATACGGCAAATTATTAAGCTCCTTTAAGCTTTGAAGATCAAATTTTCAAAGAATCGTAGCATACATAAAGAATAAATTGGTAAATGAAGAAATTTACCATGACAGCTTGAATTAAAAATTGGTATGCTATTTAACATCCCTATATTTATTTACAATACGTCATACAGAAATATTAATATAAACTAATGTCGCTCTGTGTGTGTGTGTGTGTGTGTGTACAGTACTCAACATTTGAAGTGGATCAAAACCTTTCATCGAAGTTGTCCTAAAATCGAAAACTATACCTATTCTTGTCTTAGGACAACTTTGATGTTGATATATGTACAGAGATTTTCCACTAAGTTTGCATTGATTTCTACCTTTTT
>JAUMHP010000083.1:1799831-1812352 GCA_032361065.1 Enteromius trimaculatus
TATATATATATGCACTGCTCTCTTTTGTTTCAAGTTTCTATTCTGAAATGGAATTTCTTTCTTTTTTATATGTCTGTTATTTCTTTATTTTCAATTAATATATTTTACAATATTCTAACTGATTTTTTCAAAAAAATAAATAAAATAAAATTCCCCAAACTAATGAACAGCAGTGAATACTACAGACATATAGAAGAAATGATAAGACAAATATTATATTTACAAACTGTGAATGACACACATAGGGTATATGTAGTGAATCCGACCTCCGTGGCTCTCTCTGACCGTCCTTAGCGGCAACCATCGCCATAGTATTTGTTCCCGCCCGGACCCATTTCACTGTAACACCCCATCTCTTCCGCGGCAGGTGTCGCTCGTTTCAGTGACTATTTAAGCTCCCGCTTCAGTGAAGCAAGTTGCAAAGGTTTGTTCTGCCGCGGTGACAATCCCAAGCGTTTATTCTGGTATATGGTAATGCAAAGTGATTTACATAAAATAACCTTTCTCAGTCTAGAGCGGTTGCATCCTGCTGGCGCACGAGATCACTTTGCGCCTTAAAAGTGCAATCTGTGTGTAACAGCACAGTACATCTCTAATTAGCGTGCAATTTAGGCCACTTAAGGAGAAAATCTGAGAGTTGGAATCAAAAAAGATTTGGATTGTGATTTCAGTGCAATTGTAGATGCCCAATGAATAGGTGTATAGATTCTAAATCAGGCTACATGCCTGGAAAGTGGATCAATATCGCAAGAAAGACACTGCTGAAGCATGAGGTATGCGCGTGTGTGTGTGTGCACATAAGAAAGAGAGGGGGTGGGGAAGTAAAGACTGAGAGGGGGAAGGTAGGCTTTTGATTGGTACAGTAGGGTCCAATGGAAACTGGAAGCAGTTCACCTTGGGGTTTCTGAAAATCCCATATTATCCATACAGCATAAATTCATGTCACTCACCATGAGAAGACTCACGTATTCCCAGTTATCCCAGCTGCTCGTTCGAAAGTAAGAACACTCGAGGAGGTTAACTCCATTGTTTTCAAATGCTGAAGGCAAGAAGCATACAACATGCTATATGTTTCCCATAGGGAGAATAAAACTCATCAATATAAGATGATACTAGGTGAATAGAGAAATGGGGGGAAGCTATGAAATTAATTCTACTGGCGATGTTGCTCCAATATGAATGATTTAAGAAATCATTTATTTACATTTTTTCAAAGGCATTCGTCTTGTACGAGTGGTTTGTTAGATTACTTGGCCTACTGTTGCCTAAATTTGGATTTAAATGTATGCACCCCCAAACAAAGTGTAAGAATATTAACTGGTATAATAACACTTCCACGGTCTGCCACTGGACAGACACAGACAGTTTGAAAATTCACTCTGATGCTCTGCTGCTTAATGGCTTATAGTTTGGTTTATTAAGCTTGGAAAGAAGCTAAAAAATGATACAAATCAGTAGCTGTTACAGGGTGTGTGAGACTCAGGTTCACGAGAAATAACAGTCTTTTAATAATCCAAGAAGTACAAGCAGAGTAGACACACACCAAAACAACCTCAATACCGGACCACATAGACTAAACTGAAGGGAACTTAAATAGGGAAGGCAATGAGACAAACGAGTAAGACACACCTGAACACAATTGACAATTAACAGAAACTAGGGCAAACAGAGCACATGGGGAACAAAAACCACAACACACGGTTCAGGGCGTTACAGTAGGGCTAAGTGTGATTATCAAATCGAAAAGACTGCAATTTTATTAAAAGGAATATATGCGAAGGGCTGTGAAGCGCTGCACTGGGTTCATTTACAAGTACTGTATGCCGGTCATGATCCAGTGCTTGTAATAACAAATGTTTATAAACTTGTTGCTTTAAGGGCTTTGTACAGAGAAAAAATTGTACAGTGAACACATATAATAGTAATAATAATAATAGTAATTATTACTTTAAAATAATACCAATTTATAATCACAGATTCTTGACCTCAAGATCCTCAGTGCAAATTGTGTTGCACTATTGCACCTTATTGCTACAAAGTCCTACAAAAGTGCTACAAATTTACACTTCAGCATGTTATAGAGGTATTATGGTTCTTTTACAGACGCTGACGCTAATGTTTTTAGCATCTTTAGCCTAGGGCTTTCTCTGAGCTTTCACAATTTCCCCTCAGTTTATAGCTCCATTACTGCAGGCAATAACTGTGGCATTGCGGTGTTAATTCACTGGCAGTAAATGGCTCAGCGCCTCTGGACAGCACCAGGTACTGTATGTGTGCGGACACAAGCAGATTAGAATCCAGCTGAAATACTACTAGCACATTCGTACCACTCAGAGTCATAACAATGGATGTAATATAAGAGGTTGCCCAGGGTGTAATTTCAAGCTTGTTTCCCATAATTCCACACTGGTTATCATTTTACAGCTTGTTTGAACTTTGGAGGCTACAACTAAACCCTGAGCTTATTATTTGGCATGACATTTACGGAAGTAAGGCAAGGAGTTATTGTGCCACAGAGACAAGAAATGGAGATTTCATATCAATATGAATTCAGACTTTCCATAAAACATTTCCAGAAATGCACTCAGGCACACCAACCCAGGCACAAATACTTCACCGTGCGGCACACTGCTAATGCATAGTCACTGAACATACTTAACATACGTATGGCATTGAACATACTGTACTGTACTTAATACAGAATTTTGTAGTTACAGGCATCAGTAATTCACTGGACTTAGGGAGGTGCTCATCTCACTATACATGCAGAACTATTTCTGTAAAATAAAATTTTGGAGTACATTTTGTAAGAAATACTTCAATCATAAACTAACTAATTCTAGCCCTGGCTGAGATGAGTTTAACGCCTGTTCACACCAAACACGAGATAGTTCTAAAAATCACTCTCAATGTTAAAGAACAGCACAATCCTAACAATAAAGAAACGGTACTGTTGGGAATCATTTTCAGAATGATTTGTTCCACCTGATGAACGATAGAAACATTGACAGCCAATCAAAATCAATCCTGTTATCACGTGCTTAAGCTTATAATAAACAGATGATATTGTTCTCTGGTGTGGACGCAAATATATTTATCGTTATCTTTATACTGTAGTTATTGGGCTCGGTGGGAACGGGCCTTCAAAACTAAGAAGAAGCATGCAGTAGTAGTACCGTGAACGAGTCAAACTCCTTGCAATAGCTGTGTGTATTGTGTACGCCTGTATATATTGTATATTTTGCGACATGTTTTCTGGTGGAAGCATTTTATTTATTTTTGTATTGCTTTTTTGGAACTTTGACAATATTGCACACCTGTGGATCTCCTAAACCTCACTGTAAATAAACACCTCCTTGCACCAGAGTGCACGTTCGAGTCATCCTCTTTTTTGTATCACAGACACTTACCACGTCCAGGAAGGTTGCTGCAGAGCGACTTTCCCTCAAGTGTGATCCTTTTTTTTTCTTTGTTATTGTTTGTGAGATTAACTAGCAATATCTGTATAGTAAGTATAGTATACTAGTCATTTCTTTTAAAATCCTCTTACGTTGAAGATAAACGTCTCTCATGCTATTTGTAATTAATTTTTTTCTACATTTTTGCTATGTTACACCAAAGGACACGGTCTAATTTTTGTTTGTCAACAAATATGTATGTATTGTCACTTCCAACAATTAGCACAGTTGACCTGCAAGAAAGACAGAATTGAACTGAACTGAATTAAACTACCTGGTCTCATGGCATAAATGTACCTTGGTGCATTTTTTTTATCAAGACATAAAAATAGAAAAAGAAATGAACACTAGAGGCAGTAAAGCTCTGACACCTTTTATTCCTTTTCACACTCATTTACAGAGTTTTAGTTAATAAAGTGTATTTTCCACACAATTACTTGAAGAATACCATGTTATGACTTATATTAAAATATTAATAGGCTGGGAATTTTGAGCATTTTAGCAACAGCAAATGGATATTTCAATTCTGAACCGCCGCAATGCATATCTATATCGACATAATAAAATATTGAACCTGTGTTTAATGCCATTCAGTGGATATTTCTCTTTGAAACTGTGGCGAAACATGCAGGAAGTTATGTAAAAACGGTGCTGCACAATAAGCACAGAAGAAGTACGTATTTTTATGAGACCAGGTTGGAATTAAATTCATTAAATACTTCACTAATGCAGCAAGGACAGTAAATTAATGCATGCTCCTGTTCAATTCTGAGCTGCATTCTGATTTCATTAACATCATACCTGCAGAGATAAAGACGTTTGAGACGTCTCTCCAACTCTTCTAACCATCTTTGTCCTGTGTGTATATTCCTTTATTATTCCTTTCTGGTTTCATCATTTTCACCTCTAACTACTCTGCTGTGTTCACATGCCCGTTTTCTTTATCGGCTCTCTGTTACTCTCTAGAGGATGGGAGGAGAGTATTTGTCAGTGTCAGATATGCTCCACTGAGTTCTGGAGTGGACAGACCTTAAACTGAACTCAAACTTAGAAACCAGAACGTATTCACAGACGCCTGACCCTCCCTCATGCACCAAACACACACACACACCGAAAGAAAGAAAACAGAGAACATCAGGAAAAGAGAATCATAGCGAGTAGACAAGAAAGAAAATGCAATGATGTGTCGCCGTACAAACATTCTCTCACTTGTGGGTCAATTTTTTTCTGTACATCTCAGCTGTGAGAACTCAATATGTGAGGATTAGTTCTTTAATGCTTCGTCTTATTACTTCACCCCCCCATCCCACCTCAGCCTACCTTCCCTCAGCATTACCGCCTGAAAATGAAATTATGTTTCATTTAACGTACTTGTGCGAAGTGATTTAACTGTCACTAGGAGAAAACATTGACAAAGACAGGTTAATCTCTCACCTAACATGATTCTCTCGAGAGACCTCCCACAAACCTGTAAAGCTGGTGCTTCTGTGAGGAATTCAATTTAGTTTACATGTTCTAACTTTCATTTGAAGTGTATATTTGGTAAAGTGTTTTCCCTCTCTAGTGATTTTAATAGCATTTCTTTGTGACAGCTTCTTCAGTATATCCTGTATCAATACAAATGAAAGCTCTATGGACAGCATTCACGGCATTATTTAGCAAGAACGCATTTAATTGATCTTTTTGCTATTTTTTAGCAAAAGAACAAAAGAAAATAACTTTTTGCTATTTTTCAAAATACATTTTTTGTGTTTAACAAAAAAAATAAATAAATAAAGCCTTACAGGTAATACAATAATAATGATTCACAATATTATTGCTTTTACTGTACAGTATTTGTGGACAAAATAAGAGCATCCTCTGTGAGCTTTAGGTGATACAGGAGCTTGTGTTTTGGAGACTTCCATTTACCGTAAACAAGACTTTTCACTTGTTTTTACAGAGTGAATGGATGAAATTCCATCCTTTGGTAACCAGCAGCATGCCACTGATGCAATCAATAGAGGTGGACTTGTATTGAATGTGGACCATTCCTTTTGCATCCCGAATGCATACAGATTCATTTCATCAAAGAGACATCTTACTAACATTTTAAAGCTAAAGCCTGATGTCACATATGCCATACTTTTTGACAACGCCAGTCGGGGGCATGTGATGTGAACTGGAAAGACATGGTGACATGGTGCATCCACGCCAGCCACGCTGAGAGAGCGATCAGGAATCATCACACTTCTCCACGGGATACTCGAGCCATCTTGACATGACCAAATCTAAGGTGCCAGATTTGTCGTGATGAGACCGCTAATGTCAGAGACATATGTGTACAGGCAGCTCTTAGCTTACAAAGAGGATCTTTCCCAGAATTTAAGTAGAATTAGCCCTTTCCGTGAAAAGGGTTTCAAAGTAGGGCCCGAAAGATAGAATAAAGTAATTACTTTCCTTTTTAATCAAAAGATCAGTGAAATCTTTATCAGAACATTATGATTTGTGGATCTCAGGAGGGCAAGATAAATTTGCACCACTATTTAAAATGTGTAGACGATCTAGTGCTGTCAACGATTAATAGTGATCAATCCAACCCGGTCACATAAAAATATGTACCTCTGTGCACTTTTTGTGCAACACTATTTTTACGTGCATTGCTGGACATTTCGCTGCAGTTTCAAGAAGAAATGTCCACTGAGTGGCGCTAAAACACAGGTTCAATACGTAAACCTTGGCACATTTTTATTATATACAGTAGGTATGTGTTCAGAATTGAAATATCTGTGGACTGTTGATAAAAGTTAATGCTCTATAATGTTGGAAATATGCCCTACCCAATAGTGTTAACAAATGCAAAACTGATATATAAAGCATTTGGGGATGCAACAAAACTCTGTGAAAATGTGTGTGAAAAGGAAGTTTAACTTCCTCTGGTGTTCATTCCTTTTGGTAAATTGCAGTGATATGTACATCTTGGTACATATTTTGTGTCTCCCTAAAAAGCGCAGGTTAAAATGTACAAATTATAACGCTTAATTTCTTGTAACAACTAAGTGATGTTAAAATTCTGAGGTAGAACCAAAAGCTGTGTACTGTATGAGTACTGTGCATACATCGCTTTTTTTAAGTCATGAGAGACCGGACCATTAAATACTATTCATGGAGTGAAAATTACATTTGCAGTTCCGCAGCTTTACTTCTTCCACTAACCAGTTACCGTTCATTTTGCGGTTTAAAATAAGATACACTCTCACTTTTAATTGAAATGGTAATTTATTACGTGGCATTTCGCCCGTGTTTGTGTGCAATGTGAGCGTGAGCTTTAATTTGTCTGTAATCCGTAGATGAAACTGGGCCAGGTGTACAGGGAAAAGCAAAAGGAAAGCCTCAGCAGAAAGTAATGTTCTCTACTGCATTACTGACGAGAATCAAGAGTCAACCTTTGTAGTATTCTAGATCTAAAATCTCCACGTTTCCTGTGTGTACTTTTGAAACTCTACAGTCACCCAAAGACAGAATTAAATAAACCATGCAGACGTCATGCAAGCCTCAGAAATCGCAATGATTTTATAGTGCATTAGGTTGAGCCACAAATGTGAACACAAGCATTGTTGACCCAAAAATATCTGAAAGAAATAAACCTGTCGTTAACTGTGGTAAACCGTGGCTTCTGGCCAAAATATGATTTCATATTCCACAATGATGCGTTCCTCAGTGAGTCCATGCTATGTTGTCCTCTCACACTGACACAATTGTTTACAACTGTTTAGGACTGTTTTCACTTCTACTTCATTTCTGGCAATATTGCTGGCGTAATTGCACAGATACCCTTAAATTTCCCTGAGGCCTGTATTTGATTTTAACACATACTCATGCATTCATACTTCAGAAACCATTGCTGTTTTGCTGCTATTAAAGACTGTAATTGTATCTTTGGCAAAACATGAATGCCTTTTAGCGGACGGTTTCCTCTATCCAAAATGTCAGTCTGCGATAGCAATCTTTTATTATTCAGTACGACATATCTCACAAGTGAGCCAGGTTAAGAAATCAATTTGTTTAAGGGTTCAGTACAGAATTTGATTTTCAATCCCAAGGTTGCACCACCTTATTCTCTAACAGGGCTCTCTTCCTATTACCCAGAATGCTTCAGCATATCATTACAATCCCTGTCAGCAGAGAGGAGGGTTAGAGTCGTTCCGTAACCACAGCGACTGTGATTGTAAATCCAACCTCGTCCAGATTCAATCATCATAGATCCAAAAAAAGGGGGGAAATATAATGGCAAAAGGAAGCTACACTTGCCTAAGTATCTCTGTTTTTTGTGTTCAGAGAACATGCATCAGCTCAGCACTCCAGGGGATTTTTGTTACCTGAGGGTGGATGTTTCAGGATGACTTGTGTCAGCCTCTGCCCCTTATGCCCTATATGGATTCACACACCATTAGGCAGCGTTCTTCGATGCGACTGCCAGATCCAGGATCCTACGTGTGATCGAACAAGGTCACAAGGTTATGAGACACCACAAAGCTCTGCTTATTCTCAAAACAGCACTGTGATCTCTGCTTCTGATTAACAAGATATTATAACATTCTTTTAAAATGAAATCCTAGTCAACAACAGGATCAGCGTGTATCGTCTCACTTAAAGCCTTCCATCTCTTTGAATCTCTTGTTAAAACCAGAGGCTCTGAATCAAAATTTTCTAATAAAATTAGCTTTGATGTTAGAGTCACATGCAAATGTTGACAGGAACAACAAAGCAGTGCTAATCTTTGAAGCTGGTTTTATCTGACAAAATGAAATATTAGACTCTGAAGCATTGCACATCCAGTTTCTACTGTGTAAAGAATTAAGCTATCAATTCGAGTAATTCAGAGCAGGAAGTGGTGAAAAACTAGATTTGTTTCCGTTAGAAAGTAGGTAAAGAGTTCTGCATGCTCATAGCATCAAGGTTTCTGGTGCCTGAACAAATTTATTTTATTCACAGACAAAGAGAGGAAATAGTTTCGTTCTAGTACAACAAAAAAAAGCTAAAGATGGACATAATTACTGACAAGGTTTATCACTACTGTGTATTTCTTTATCAGTACATAAAAAACGTGCTGGGTTATGTGCTCATAAATGTATAAATAAAGTAATATAAATAAAACTGTTGTAACCGTTTACAGTGAAAAATCACACCACAGTTATGTAATAACTGCAATATCATTACCCAATATCCATGTCTGGATATTGTGAGGTTGATAATAATTGATTCCTGTCATGGCCTGTTGAATTTTCTGCATTATTACTACAATCTTATGCTGATATTTCTTACAGTTATCAATGGTGAAAACAGTGGCTTTATATATGGCTACACTTTTAATAATAAACAAACTTGGTCAACCGTGAGATTGCTCATTTTAGATAATTATGAGGCTGCTGCATGCTAATGGTGTTTGACTGTATAGACATTTAACAGGATCTCCTACCCTCTTAATGGTCTTTACGTTCATTTCCTGCATCCATCAAATCTTCTGTTGGCATGAAACATGTCTTGAGTACTGTGGGGCCGGCTCAAGACCTTTTAATTCACATCTAGTGAGAATTCTTAATTAACGTTGTTCCACCATTAATATCCTGAGGATCAATAAACGACAAGCATGGCATTAAAGTAGCATTATCCCATTTATAAAGATTAAGTACATTGTTCATTAACACTCTCCTTCATGTGTTGGATATGTACTTGAGAAACACATATGGATATATACAGAAAGGCAAATATGATTACATACAGTGGGTACGAAAAGCATTCAGACCCCCTTAAATGTTTTTACTCTTTGTTATATTGCAGCCATTTGCTAAAATCATTTATCTCATTAATGTACACACAGCACACCATACTCACAGAAAAACAGAACTGTTGACATTTTTGCAGATTTATTAAAAAAGAAATACTGAAATGTCACATGGTCATAAGTATTCAGACCCTTTGCTGTTTGTTCCAGGAAAAAACCTTCTCCAGAGTGCTCAGGACCTCAGACTGGGCCAAAGGTTTACCTTCCAACAAAACAACGACCCTAAGCACACAGCTAAAATAACCAAGGAGTGGCTACACAACAGCTCCGTGACTGTTCTTGAATGGCCCAGACAGAGCCCTGACTTAAACCCAATTGAGTATCTCTGGAGAGACCTAAAATGGCTGTCCATCAACGTTTACCATCCAACCTGACAGAACTGGAGAGGATCTGCAAGGAGGAATGGCAGAGGATCCCCAAATCCAGGTGTGAAAAACTTGTTACATCTTTCCCAAAAAGACTCATGGCTGTATTCCATCAAAAGGGTGCTTCTACTAAATACTGAGCACTGAATACTTATGACCATGTGATATTTCAGTTTTTCTTTTTTAATAAATCTGCAGAAATGTCAACAATTATGTGTTTTTCTGTCAATATGGGGTGCTGTGTGTACATTCATGAGGGGAAAAAAATTAAATGATTTAAGCAAATGGCTGCAATATAACAAAGAGTGACAACTTTAAGGGGGTCTGAATACTTTCTGTACCCTCTGTATATGATACATCATGCTGTCAATATCCACACATAAACTGCAATCCACCATCCTGCAGGAACATGCACAAAGTAAATTGGCACCACAGACACGTAAAAATAACACACGACAAACGCAACCTTGACACATAGATACGTGCCACATGGTAAGTCACATATATGCGCACACAGTACCCAGAAATGGAAGCTTTGACATCTTGACACACACATTCCCGCAAGGACGCTGACAGCAAATGCAGTCAGTGTCTTTCTCCTGATACGAACCGAGCTGACTCATTCAGTCAGTCACCCATTGGGGGTCTTGTCAAGCCTGTCTGAGAAAAGGCCCAAGTGAATGCCACTCTTTACTGGGACTGAGGTAAAGAAAGTGATGCAGAGGTGAAAAACACCTCCTCCCACTGGAGAAACAAAGAAACAAGATCATCTCTGGAGTAACCTCATCACACACACAAACACACACTTTTTTTCATAAGAGTGACCGTGAACTCAGCATGGTGGATGCATCGTATTAATTTTGACATGAGTGAAAAAAAAATATTCAAATGGTTTGTCATGAGATCAGCAGATATCTGATTTTCCATAACGCCCATGCAATTCAATGAACCCCAGGTTGGTTCCAGTGGATCATAAGTTACTTTCAATCTTCTAAATGACTAGCGAAACGCAATGACTTGGCTTCATGCAATCTGATCCGGGGTGAAGTCAGTGCATCTCACAGCAGAGAGGCAGGGAAGATGAGTCAAGACGCTAAAGAAGAGATTAATCTTACCAACACACGCATATGCACACTCACTCGTCTTCAAGCA
The DNA here is from genome assembly GCA_032361065.1 of Enteromius trimaculatus. Classification (NCBI taxonomy): domain Eukaryota; kingdom Metazoa; phylum Chordata; class Actinopteri; order Cypriniformes; family Cyprinidae; genus Enteromius; species Enteromius trimaculatus. The sequence continues at coordinate 1,810,631 of JAUMHP010000083.1, forward strand.
TATTTCACAGCTTGGTGTGAGGGTGGGGGTCTCTGCTTTGATGAGATTTTCTTGAAGGAAAGTCATCTTGTCAGGAGAAGTTCAAAAAGAGGCTCCATCAACAGCAGAATAAAGAAAAAGAACAGAAAAATCTGCTTATGTTGACCTCATTTGATGAATTTGTAACTCTAAAATGTAATTAAAAATAATTCTATAAAATGTCTTGTAGATGGAGTCTTATCCTGAGATGGAACTAAAGACATGCCAGGCAAGGGAGTGTTTATGATGGAGTGTAAGCATTTGCTGCCCTCTGCTGTTCAACTGTAGCATTAAAGACACGTTCAATCTATTAGAATAACAGAATAATGTTATATAAATAAATATAATAAATACATAAGTTCATTAAAAAAAATATTATAATAACAACAACAGCACTATAAAATTATTGCATCCTCTTTTTGGCTTATGTTCACAAGACAGTAAAGACATATCAAAGACAATTAGTGTATTTGGAGACTTATCTACTAAAATGGAAAAAGACTAGGTCATCTTTACAACGACTGGTCAAATCGGGTATAACATCTAAACCTGAACAGCCACAATAAATCAAAAATTACACGTTGTTCCTGAGCAAGCGCTTTCAGACGGCGCCTTACAAGTTACGTAACATGAATTCATTTTAACTACTAAATATATTATATCTTTTTTTAAATGAACAATCACGCCCTCGATTATTTCTTTAGGTTTTAAGTGTTATATCATTTGCCAACGCCATGTTAGAATCAGGGACCTAGCGATGCCTGATTTGTGAATGAATCAGTCTTGCGAGTCAGTTCTTTTTAAAGAAGAAGAAGAAGAAGAAGTAGAAGTAGAAAAAGAATGGGTCGCAATTCCCCTTGATTCCTTCAAGCAGGTGATATACTTAGAGCGATTCTCAAATAATTGAAGGTTCTTTTCAACGAAATGTCCCAAACGGTCTGAATCGATTACAATTCAGTTTGAATCCTTATTGTCTCACGTGCTCGATTGGTTTAAGTGGTTTTCTTACACGGAACTGGGGGAGGTTTCTTTTTCTTTTCTTTTTAAGCCATGTTTCATAGAAGGGGCTTAGCCTAAGCCAGGATTAAGCCATAGTTCAATTAGTACATTTAAGTAATGCTTATAAACATGCTTTAGAAAAAGATCCTTACTGGCGTGCCATCTTAAGACAAAACAAAAGCACTGACATATTTTAAGATCCTTTAGTGCAAGTCTCTTTCACTTGAAACAGCACAGATTTACAATTTAGTTTAGGACTAGGCTTAAGCCTTGTCTGTGAAACTGGGGGTAAAAGACAGAAAACATAATGGTTGAAGTGAAAATGCACCTCAAATCCGTCAAAACAAATCCTTAAAATGTACCCTTTTGTTTGTTTGCTTGTGAGCGACTGAAGGTACAGTAAAGCCATTTTCTTATCAAAAGACAATCAAAGCACCACAGATACAATGGCTATGTATGTAAATACCGTGGTGCAGTTTTATTGTGTACGGTATATAGCCTAAATAAAAGTACTGTTGTACAGTAGTAGAAGTACCACCATCACTGTCATAGTAATTTCTGAAAAGGTAATTCTGTGCTGTGTTATGAAATTATACTTTGTAGGACATAGCTGCATTAACGCTACACTCAGGGCCGGATTAACATGGCCAGGGGCCCCTAGGCTACAGGTTGCTGTAGGCCCCCCCTCACAACCACAAGGACGTC
>JAUMHP010000083.1:1817500-1832836 GCA_032361065.1 Enteromius trimaculatus
TTGATGTAAAATTCTAAAAGAGTAATAGCCAAAAGCTCTTTCATTTAATAAATCTCAGTCTCATTGCATTTTCCATCAAACATTAAAGCTTAGTACTTGTTCAGGGAAACAGACGCTAGAAAAATAAAACGTTTTTTGACCTTTGCTATGTGCACAAGTGGATATTAGCAGGCGACCGTCTTTATTATTAATCCCATGCGACGGCAGAGTGAGAATCTGCTACCGAGATAGAAGTGTAATTAAATCTACATATGCCACATTTCACTTGGCATTGAAAATTAAACATTGTAAATATGGAATAATAACTGGCCTGTGTACAAAATATTTTTTCCCCTTGAGATAACAGAAAGAGGTGGGAAGGAGAGGGGGGAGTACATTAGCAACCCAAATGACATCATAAACTCTCTTTGCAAGGTAATTGTGAAATCACAAGCTGTGGTAAAATATTGTTGCCAGATGAGTTTTTTTTTGTTTTTGAGTTCTGCGGTCTGCACCCTGTACAGCTTGATTTGAGTGATTGAAGTACTGTTTTATACAGAAGAAATTAATTAGTTATGCTACATTTTCTTGTGAGAGGTGCACAGGAAGGAAACCAAGCAGAGATACGAGTACTGTAAGTCAGCTTTCATGTACAGTATCAAACAAGAACGTTGTAAGACACAGCTAAAAATAAAAAAAGGGCAAAAAGAATGAGCTAATTAAAAAAATTTAAAAAATCACTATAATGGAAGTAGAAACAAATATTTTATTCTGTTTTAACATTTTGACTTAAAACTGCAAGGTCAAAAAACAACAACATATATATATATATATATATATATATATATATATATATATACATTCATGTATCATTCACGATATGACATGTAACATGCATTAAGCATTGTAAAATAATGACATTTCATTTGACGCCAATTTTAACTCTTGTGCTGAAAATGCTTTACCTTATTTGTGATTTTGCTAGTTTAGTGGCCTTTTGCTTGTAAATCTGTGATCATATATTTAAAAACAAATCTTGCTTTCAGTCTTTGCCAGCTCGTTTTCTTTTAATTAGCACCCAGTTATTTCTGTATGGAACTGTTTGATTGTAGACCTCATTGATCTGAGCTCAGTGGATAATGTCAATACAAAACCTGTGCTAACTGAATGAAAACATGTTGATACAAATCTATGATAAGGTAACGCACTAGGGTGAGTAAGAATTTTTGCAGGCCAGGAAAAAGTGTAACAAGGTGGGAAAAGATCTCAAAAAGTTGTTTTGGGGAAATTGCTATACGCTGTGTGAGGAGTAATTTTTTGTCCAATGTGATCACGTTAACTAGCTGCCATGTTTTCGGAGTACACTAGCAGAAGGCCTTGAAGCCACAATGCATTGCTAGAATGTAAAAGCGGAGACCACAGAAAGACTTGCACATTTACAAATTGCAGTCCACTCTCTGATAAGTACCTCTTGGGTCCCTGAAATATTTCACCACCGCTCCACCATTAGCTTTGAATATTTGAGAGCTTCTCCCGAGACTCTCCAATTAACAACAAACACAGATTTTATGGAAATGCAGGAAACAGCTTTGTCTTTGTGGAACATGTTGCCCCCACGTGGATTTGAATCATAGACTTCAAAAGAGCACTAATCCTTCATTAATGAGAGTGTGGGGTGTGACCTTCAGAGTTGACACTCACAGTGTCAGAAAATAAATTACAGGCTGATGCCTCTGCTTACGAGATACTCTCATGAGACAACATTATCATGTTATTTACCAACATTTAGAGACATTAGCTATTCCAACTGCTCTTCTAAACAGGTCTCTTGGATACTACTTAACCGTACATGTTGCATGCATTGTAGGTACGCGGGTTTACAAATCCCCCAGCGTCGTCATGCATGAAATTCGTGATTTTACCCTGGATATATTGCAAAAGTTATTCATCATGTAATAGCATTATGCAATAGTCAATGCTAAACGTGCAAACCACCAGGTGGCAGTAGAAGTCTACAATTAGTAACTTTGGCTTTTAACCATAATGCTCCATGACATGGAATATCACACCTAATTACATTTTACAGTGCTTTTCCTGCAATAGAGGCGTGACCTTTTCTGCCATTTCTACAACTGCATTTAATATCCTGTAGTTGCAATTGTCACCTTTGTCTGGTTTAGCACCCCTGCAGAGGAAAATGTTATTGCTCAGAGGTTGGTAAATCAGGAGCTGTAATGGAGTTCTTCTTCATTTGACTATCGTTTTTATCCTTTGCATAGATAAAAGATATGTAGAATGAATAAGAGCATAGTTCAGATAATTTGGTCTAGGAAGAATTTGATGAAAAATGTTGGAGGTCAGACTTTTTGAGGAGATGTGAGATTATGAGGGTGTTTATATATATATATATATATATATATATAAAGATAAGTAGAAAACTTAGTCTTATTGCTGTCAAGGAAGAGTAATTGAAATATAATTTTTTTTTCTTTATGAATATTAGTCTGACCTTTAAGCGATAGAAGTCATTTCTTAAACGTTATTTCTTTAGCTTCTGATTCTGGTGCCGTCAGTGTCATGAATGCATGAATGTGTACAGGATCTCTCAAAGCAGACTACAGCAGCCACAGGAATACGCTGAAGTGGAATGTAATGAAATCACTGCTGTCAAAAATAAGATGTGTCAGCGGACAAGAAGATAAAATAAGAGGAAATGAGCATGAAACCATGCCTGTAGCTCACGTTCAGAGCAGCTGCACTGTTTTATGGGTTTGAGTCAGACATCAGGTTTCTTGGGAAACTGCAGAAATTGAGATGAGCTGGCCCTCTCTTACCACACAAAATCTCTGCCTGACAGTTTGCAAATGATACAGTCACAGGTGTCGGCATGTTTAAATGTATCAGAAAGAGGGATTTTTTTGCAGGGTGTTTTTCAGTTTGGACAAAAGTTTGTTCAGTTTCCACAAAAATATATTAACTGGCATAACTAATGCGAAAGAGATGCATGTGTATACAGTAGTCAACATTTGAAGTGGATCAAAAACCTTTCACCGAAGTAGTCCTAAAACCAAAACAAGTGTCTTAGGACCACTTTTCATTACTTTCCTGATCCACTTCGAATGTCGACTACTAAGTATACAGTATATGTACATTTCTTCCATCTACTATAGCACTACCACTGTCTATTTCTATTTCTATTTTATCTACTTTGTTTATCAACATAAAATAAAAAAAACTCAACCCTATAACACTGGCACTTTCAATTCTATTTCTATTCTACAACTTTTTATTTCAAAATGAAATGAACCCTCTGACACTGTCATTCTCTGTAATTTATTCTATCTAATTGTTTTATTATTATTATTATTATAAACAAGAAAGCAAAAAAACTGCATAGGCCTACTGCATTACACTGACCAGGTCACAGCATTTACATTTTATTGCTCTATTGTTGGATTTGATTGCTTCAGCTGTCCTCATTTATATGTCGCTTTGAATAAAAGCATCTGCTGAAAAGCATCAGCAAGTAAATAAATTATATATATGTGTGTGTGTGTGTGTACTGTATATACACATGTACACATATACACACACACATATATATATATATATATATATATATACATACATACACACACATATACACATATACATATATATATATATATATATACATATATATATATATTCACATACACACACACATAATGTCATGTTTTGTCCAACACTGCTACTTACAAAAATGCTTGAGCAGCATACTGTTGCCATGGTTACCTTCTCAGAAGAACACTTCTGTTTGCAAGCATCTATTTAGTCGCGAGTGCAGTCACACTTGCAGTCTAAGTACTGTAGTTACTAAATCATAGTTTGATAACGCTGTTGAAATGTATATACTTAAATGTAAAACGAGATGCCTTGGGGCATAAATCCTTTGTTCTGATTTCCCTCTGGGGTGATTTAGGCTGTCCCACCTCTCTGATAACTCACAGGAGGATGGACAGAAGTCACACAATTCAAAGTTGCATTGTGACATACAGTAAGTACCTAATATTAAACATTCAGGGGAGTTAAGGCTTGAAAACTGGATTGTACTTTGTCGTTACAGACCTTTGTGCGCTCGTGCTGACAGCAAAAGTTGACATTTCCATTATATATTTCTTTATAAAATGTGTCAGGCTGTTTACATCTGTTGAACTCTGTTTACAGTAATAAGCAGCCCTAGGGCTTCACTGATGTGAATAAAAGGTGAAGGTATTCGCTCTTGTTTTCTAACAGCTCTGTCTGTTTCTCTTCTCTATAGGTTTTTGTGAAGTCTCTAATCACAGGATGCAATTAGGAAGGAGACGTTTTATGTTAATCAGAGCCTGAGACTGTGTTTGAGTCTACCTGTGCTCGAGCGTAATCAAACGTGTATAAGCGCTCATGAGGATGTGTTGACACCGTGAACTGAGACTGCCATTGCTACCCGCCGAAGGTTAACAAGTTTAAGCACAGCTTAAGTTGAGCTCATTAGTCGAGCTGTGCTGGACTCCGAAATCTGCATTAAATCCATTTAAAAGCTTACTCTAATTAACAATACACTTTTTAGGTATGTGTATATACAAAATGAAGCCTATTTTAATATTATATATACATATATGTATACACCCACCCATACAAACATACTGAGAATTTCTGGTAAAATATTTAATGACAATAATGTAAACACTATACAGTAAGTACTCCAAAAAATGCTTGATTTTTTATGTTTTGTTTTTATTTAGTGGCAAAATATGAACCAGGCATTTTCTGTACGAATCTCTTATTAATGTTTCCATCAAAGTCTGTGTCTTCACACGGTGTTCTGTTAATTGCCCCTTTTGAGTGTCGTTCCCAAGATAAAAGGGATTTTACCTGCTTTTTGATCTTCCAATCCACTCTAGCAGGCTCTCTGGGACCTCAGGGAGAGACAGGCAAGATGAGAGGGAAGTTCGGTCACGTATCATCACACTAAGCGGAGATCTGAAATGCGTCTTTATTTTATATGGGAGTTTGGCAGGAAAGTGTTGCATTCATGTGCAATAATTTTAGATTTTTACCTATGCTGTTTTTGTGCTAATATTAAAGCATTTGATTTTATTTAAGCCCCAATGCAATAATATAATAAAAGAGTGGTGTGCTTAATAAAAAAGAAAGGGTGGGGACTTTGTTTTATTCGTTAGTTTTGATTGGATAGAGACAGACCTGAATGTGATTTTACGGTTGATTGTAAGAAAGGTGCAGGTTTAATGACTGAAGAAGTCCAGCGAATGTCTGCAAAGAAAAACTGCAAAACTTAGTTATGACATTTTGATTTAAGTCTAAAAAAGGTCTAAAAAAGGAAAATGAAAAAAACTGAAGCATGTAGGATGCATTTCTGGAAATGGATCATTGTAAACTGCATGTGATTAAAAAACACATGAGTGAAGCACACATGCTTAAAACACCTTTCACGAGTTCACGCTTCCTCACGGTGAATAATTAAAAAAGCAAATTTGGCGTGCTGTCCAGGGAGCGAGCCGGGAGAATCGGCAGACCTCGAACCCTAGCGGCTTGAACCCTAGGGGGGGTTTAGAGGTTCGGTGTCCGACTCGATCTCCGTCTGCCCCCTGGAGGAAGTCATGGCGCTAAGGAGGAGATGGGGAGGAGGACGGGTGCACAAAAGCGAGATGTGGAAATTATGGAAATGGGTTTATTTATAGTGGGAAGGAAAGATTTGATTGGAGATCGTAAACAAAGAGATTGATTATATGATGCGTATAATTCGTAGAGCGATCCTCCTGAAACTATGCTATTATCAAAACATTAATATGGGGAAGTTAAACATAATGAAATGAATATCTGCAGTGGAAAGTGGTTAAAATGTAAAATAGCTGTCACAAAGAATCAATAATGTAGTTCAAATATATATAAATATCATGTTTTTTTTTTTTTTAAACTATGTACTGCAAATGATCAAACAGCTGTTGTTTTGTTTTGTTTGACTATAAAACACACAAAAAAACATGATTTACAAATAAACCTATATATACAGTAGGTAAAGTTTTATGAGGAAGGCAGTGAGTCAAGCTACTGTTTTAAATTAGAATGAATTAGAATGTCTTAATTGTCACTGTACACATATACATACATACACTTAAGAGGGAAGTGCACCAAAAAATTAACTTTCATTATTTACTCACTAGCATGTCATTTAGAACATCTTTATTAAAAAGATTTTATTTGTACTTTCAACTCTTAAAGTCAGTGTAACCAAAGATATTTGATGTCACTAAACTATTCCAATCATTTTGTCAACACAAACCTGGCTTTTTTTCTTTTTTTTTTTTTTACATTCGACTGCAAGCACACATTCAGATCTGCCTTCATCCAAACAAAAACTGATCAATTGAAAAAAAGTACCCATCTTAATAATTTTTTTCAAAATATTCATTTGCACGAAAATGCTAAAATCATTAAACTGATCATGCATAAAGCGTAAATTCTCACAGAGATGATACAGAGAGACTACTGTTGTCATGAATGGAGCATGAGGCGTGCAAGTTCATGTGCTAGTGAGTTTAATTTAAGCTCAGGGTCACAACATACAAGGTAAATCGCCGGCATATACAGAGGCAGGAACGACAAACAAAGCAATGGTCCAAAATACCGTGAATCAGTCCAGGGGAAGAGACAGCTAGAATATCCAGACGCAGGCAGAAGTTCAGCAACAGGTAATCCAACAGACAGAACACAAAGAACACGAATGAATTAAGCTTGGGTTGACGGTTAAACCTGGGATATACTTCGACAATGATCCGTAAACAACACTAAAACATAGGGGGACTTTATACAGTGAAAACTAGGTCAGCAATGAAGCACCAGGACAACAAACGAGTAGGCGGAGACATGAGTTCATGAATGAAAACAGACACAAACACACACGCAATTCCTGGAAAGCTGGAGTGCCATCCAAAGCTGTGCTGATCGTCACAACTGTACGTTATAAAGGTTTCATGCTTTCAGTTTATTAACAAAATGTCTCACACTCGGTCATGTATGGCCTCAAAGCCTCAGGATAGCAAGTGCGACAACACTTTCTGCCAACTTTGAAGGAATGTAATATGAAGACTGCACAGTGAAATAAATACATAATAAAGAGAAGCTTCAGTCTACAACTTATTATTATCATATACACATTTTATGGCAATTGTTTTTAAATGAATCCGAAGTGCCAATAAATGAAGATCTCTATCAGAAACCTTTGAAGCTGTTTTTGACACATTTCTTCTGAAGTAAGTCTGTGATTGTCTTCGCAGACAGCCTGCCGGAGTAAGGTGACCGATCAGAACAGGATAAACAGCCCACCCTCTCTACCTGCTGCTGCTGTAACATCAGCCACCTGTGTGTCGTTAAACAGCGCCTCAGACGTGTACTGGTTCCACCCGTTACATCCATCAGTAAATAATTCCTGACAGACATGACGTCAGTGATTTGCTGGGGTAATTTGTTTCCCTTTCATCCAGACATCTCAGCAGGCCGCACCTCCCTCTCTTCACATTCATCAAGCTGCCAGTACAGCTGAGGTTCTTATTCTTCACAGATAGCTCTCTCCGCTGCCCCTCCTCGCTCTCTTTCATACGTGTCCGTATACCCTTGGCTGGACTCTACTGCATGTTTATAGGAGGATGAATGGTTGAAAAGGACTATAAAAGCGGTCCATATGACTCATGCAGTACACTAAAGCCCATACAGCTTTGTGTTGAATAGACAGAAACGTAAGCAGAGATGGTCTTGTTACTCAGGGATACCAGTTTTATTTATTTTACCTAGTGGCTCTGTTATTGGAGAATTTAGATGTTACATTATATGCTAAAACAGCATCCTCTGAACTCTTTTTGTCAGGTTTTGAAATAACCATATACCAAATGTCAGCATGGCATGAAATTTCACTCCATCTGTTTTCTAAATGCTTTTATTGAACTTATTTTGAGCAAATCAAGCTTGCATGTTATTTTTGTTTTTATTTAAATGATATTGTAATTTTGAGAATTTTGAGTTAACTGATGATTTTTTTTTTAAATGTACACTTGCGAGTTTTTCTCACCCACTGTAAAACATCAGAAAATGCTCAAATATTTACACAGCACAGATAATAGTTTGTACTTAATTTACTAGCCATTAATGAGTTTGTTCTACTTTTTTTCTGTTACATTGATTTTAAGAGTTGAGTGAAAGCACAAATAAAAGTGCTGTTAAGATTTTTAATAAATGACATGCTAATGAGTAAATAAGTCCATTTCTGGGCGCACTGCCCCTTTAAAACAGTAGCTTCCCTCTCTCACAAAACTAACCATTCACTTCAGAATGATTTAATTTGTTTGTTTAACCTCATTTGTAAACATGGAAGAATGTATTTAATGGACTGGAGCGAAATTTAAAATAGCTTTGATATATAGGCATTAAAATTCCATTGAGGAACATTTCCAACACAGCGGCAGAATATGAAACGAGGACGATAATGGTTTTGTTCCAAACATCCCTCTGGGTTTATAACAAGGCCAGACAATAGCCGTGGGTTAGATTTAATAATGCCTGTCCCATTTCCTCTGTCTTAATCCAAACTAATTAAGCTTTTGGTAACTTTCTGCCATTTGAGCTCACAGACTAATTCTCCATGAGTGGTCTACTTCACTCCAGAACTAATAGAGAGGAACATCCTTTGTTCACTGCATATCTTTACATATCTCTTTATTTGATAATAGATGTTTTTTTGTAAATGGAGTGGGGTTATTCTAATCCCCATGGTTATTACACAGACTCCATGCAAATGTAGACCTGCTGTTGGCAATATTTTTTTGCATTGTTTTCAATCGGAAAACACACAGCTACATCACATGGTTTGGGATGAGCTGTACTTCTGTCTAGACGGGGAGATGCCCACTGCGTTTTTCATCACCATCGGTATGTTATATAATCAGAAAAGCATTGTTTTTGGGACTTTTAGTCTGCTGGTCACGTTCTTGCCTTTTAAATAAATCCAGCAGAAGGAACCGTGAACAGAATACTGCTGTGTAATGCTTATATACTACTTGCTCATGTCATTTACTCACCGTCACTCACATGTTTTTCCAACACTGTATGTTTCAACTGCTTTGACTTTGATTTTATAAACCAACAGCTGAAATATGTTTTGATGCAATATATTTTCTGAATTTTCTCAATTAAAAAATTTTAATTAAAAAAAAATGTATTTATTTCTGTGATGGCAAAGCTGAATTTTCAGTAGAAATTCTTCGGTAACACCTTTTATTTTACAGTTACACCTACAGTATTAGTTGCTTATTAGCATGCATAATACTAAAATATTAGCAATTTATTAGTGCAAATTAAGCACATATTAATGCCTTATTATACATCCTACCCAAGAATTTACTGAGGCAAAAGTCACAGTTAATAGTTGACAAGCATTTCCTATTCTAAAGTGTTACCATTCTTTCTTATTTGATGAGTTTGCAGCTTAAGTAACGTTTTCTATTATTAATGCTGAAAACATTTGTGCTGCTTAATATGTTTGTGGAATCTGTGATATATATATATATATATATATATATATATATACACAGTAGTCAACATTTGAATTAGATCATAACCTTTCATCAAAGTTGCCTTAAGACCAAAAATAATACCTATTCTTGTCTAAGAACAACGTTACTGAACTTTTTTGATCCACTTCAAATGTTGACTATATAATCCTTTTATTCTGGCAATCAGAAGTTCAAAAGACACCATTTGTGTGAAATAGACATTTTATAAAAGTCTGTACTGTGACTTTTTATGAGCTTAATGCATCCTTGATGATTATATTCATCCTTTTTTTAAACTGCTGACATTTACAATGACAATTGGCAATGCCAATGGCAGTTCATTGAAACCAAATTCCATTATGTGTGTAATATAAGATCTTACCTCTTTTTAAATGTGCATGTCTGAACTCTTGAGCTGAGAGATCCCCGTCAGGAAATATAATATTTTATCTAAGGATCTCAAAGACAACCCCCGAAAAAGACTTCAACTCAAGTGCCCACATCATGGCTGAGAGGCTCAGTGAACACAGCCAGCCACAAATCGTTCTGCTCAATTAGAGCAGCCATCTCTACTCCCTGACCCAGGCATTCTGACTCCTTCTTTCTCCCAACATGTGCATTTACAATCACCCAAACCTGCATGACTGCATTTCTCTGGCATGTGGAGAGTGGAAAAGATGAGGGGATTTGGCTGGGTGGGGTCAGTAACATTTCTGAGTCGTATATCTGAACGGATGCTGGATTGCTAGCTACTGCCTGTGTGAAGTGGGCCCCGGGCCTCACTGGGGCCGTATTGGTTCGGCAAAGTGCTTTAATAAGAGACTCGTGTTAGCCAGAGACCTCGGGGAGCCCAAAAGAGTGTTTTTTTCCATAAGTCTAGCATAAACACAGATTCTTTATTTTGAGCTGTGCACAATGACGGCTGAGGGAAAGTGTATTTTGAGGACAGAGCAGGACTCAGGCCTCAGACAGGGGAGGTATTTTACTCTGGCAGGGAACGTTTCTGCCAGTGTTGACTTAGCATTAAAGACAGGCCATTACAGAGAGGTTACAAGGAGCTGAGGACTGTGGGATACACTCTCTGACCTCATATGGTTTCCCTTAGTTAAAACACACACATACACAAACACACAGATCCATACTGTATGTGTTCACATTCTCTCACGGGGGTGTAAACATTCATGCATGGCTTCACGGTGTAGATCATTTCCACCTGGATTATTTTCTTGTGGCAGTGGCATGTTCAGGCTTTTTTTTTTTTTTTGGACTCAAGTCACAGGACATAACTTGGCTTAACAATATTTTATTGAACAGTACCCTAAAAATCTTCCCCTGAATAGCAGGGGGTGGCTGTTCCTCTTAGATACGTTTTCTCTGTAACACTTTCGAACAGGAAACACTTATTTACTATTAACAACAACATTTTTCTCAAAACAAATACAAATTCGTTGCTTATTAATAATTAGTGCTGTAGTTAAGGTATTGACTAGGATTAGGGAAGTGGAATAAGATATTAATATGTGCTTAATTTCTACTAATAATTGGCTAAAATTCTAATAATATTGATGCTAATATGCAACTAGTTAAGAGAGCCTAAAATAAGAAAATGAAAAATAAAATATAATCTAGATAGAGGTAGATTTCATTTAAAGGTTGAAATGTGTTCTTAAGACAAGGACATTTTTCATAAATGTCAGGTGAGGGAAAATGTGATTCAAGTTACCATTCAATAGTTTGAGGTCGGCACATTTCTTTTTTCAACTTTCTTCAGCAAGGATGCATTGGAGACTTTTACCTTTTAAGAAATATTTTTTTCACAGGGTGTCACGGTTTCCAAAAATAAAAATGTGCTAATGTAAATAATAAATGATCATGTGACAGGAATATTGACCGCTGGAAATTCGGCTTTGCACACATTCAAATGTATTAAATTATGAAAAAAGAAAAAAAAGTAATTATATTACATTTTACTGTATTTTTTATCAAATAATTGCAGCACTGATATATTGTATATTGCTTTAGATGCTGTCAATCTATACATTAAATTTTGTATCAATTGGTCAAATAATTGGCCTAATATTTCTGTATACCTTTTTTGCCATTTCATTAAACATTTTGTACATTATTTTAAAGAAGGTGTTAATATAAAAACAGTAGCTTTTGTTGTAATCAAGAATTAAAGGTGTCTTCATAAATAAACCCTTGCTGAGAAACATCATTGGAGTAAAAAGCCTGATTCTCACCTGTTGGTCAGTCACAGTTTAGCCATGCTGATGCTTTTGCTTGCTTTGATCAAATATATAGCTTCATTGCAGCAAAAGCTGCTTCTAATACTGTACCATGCATAAATCAGGACAGCCGCTCTGTATCCTGTTCTTCTCTGTACATTTCACTCTTGCCGATCACAGAATTGTATCACATAACAAGCCCAACACTGAGAAAGGATCAGGATAAGTTGATCTGTATTAATATGATTTCCATCCCATAAGCTACAGGAAGTGTAGGGGAAGAAGCTGCGTGGGTCCAAGCTGTATGCGGCATATGGGTGTTATGAATAAGACATGGAGTGAACCGAGGGACTGTTTCAGTCCTAGCCGTGAAGCAGATAAGTGATTAAGCTTGCACGTATGCGGGGTAGCTGACAGACGGTCTGAGCTCTGTAAATCCTTGGCTCCAGTTCCACAAGTGGACGGACGCAAGTGTGTCATGGTGTATTCAGTCAACTGTGATTCTAGCCTTGAAGGGTTTGATAAACTGCAGTTGTTGCTGTTATTGTGCCTGCCTTGACCAAAGTGAAGAGACGCCCTTAGGTGGGTCTAAATATGAGCTGCGGGTGTCACTTTTTCCTGTTTATTTTTCCTCCCTCCCTCTCCATCTCTGTCAGAGCTTCAGGCGAGTTGTCCCACAGTCTATTTATTCAACGGCTCAGCGCAATATGTTGTGAAGAGGTTGGATCCGTCCTGGTGGATGGTTACAGGATGTTCTGGTTTGGTTTTCAGCATGAGATGGACAGTTGGTGAAATGGACAGCAGATTGCAAACAATCTGGCTTGAGCCTTTTGACGGCCATACTGTACACAAAACGCTTCATTTGCATACTGCTGGCATAACAACAAAAACAAAATCAATTCTGCAATCAAGGGCCAATGTGTCCCCTAAAATGAAAAACAGAGCATTTGCTGTGAATGATACCTCTGTGTGGAATAACGCTGCATATTTTCAAGGCTTTTTTCCCCCTTCACTGTGGGTCCAGTGCAAGCGATAGTTTGTGTGTTAATACCATCATAGGCATTGTTGTGGGAAAATCAAAGCTTGTCATCTGGGACTTTTTAATGAGAACAAAATTCACTACAACAGTTTTAAACACTGCGTAGTTGCCAATGCAGATGGCCTAACCCTCATTACTATTCATAGCACTTGCATGTGTCATATTCTGATCTAATTATGACCAGCCTGACGGCAATAGCCAAAGTTAACAGGCTCTGGATATTGTCTCTGTAGGAAATACATGGCAAATATTTAAACTCCAGACCAGAGACACCATCGTCTTTATGAAACAACAAAGCATATTATTCAAGTGCAGCCTGAGCTATAGCATCAGATTAAGGTTCTTCGAAGTATAGTCGTAGATGTTAAGTGTAGTTTGATGGCTGAGAAAAATGACGTGATGTTGTGCAGTAAGTAATTTAAGCTGCAAAGGATAGAGGAAAGGATTCACAAAGAATGAATTGTGTGCCCACTGATGTCATAATTTATTTACATATTCTGTCTGCATTGTTTTTAGTGCTCGATTCACTAAAGGGCTTATGCAAATCAGGTGACGGTACAATTGCACCCACAAAAGCAATGCTGATTGCAGTTTGCATGATGCACTTCATTATCTTTTAGCATGGTTCTGATTTTTAGGTCTAGGGAGGATCAGTGCTGCAATCATTTTTTTTTAAACCTTTTATATGTAATTTAATTTAATTTAATTTTTTTTTATTTTATTACATTTTTATTTAATTTTTAATTAAAATTTGAATACTATTTTTAATTTAATTTAACTTTTTTTATTTTAAATAAACAAGAATTATACATGTTATAGTAAAATATCTCTTTGTCAATTCATGGTAAACAAACATGCTGTGCCCTGAATATACTGGAATTATTAAAAAATGTCTGTTAATTAAAATAAAGCTAAAATAAATCATGAAATATTTAAACCTAAAAAAAAAAAATATTAATTTAAGAAAAATAAAATATTGTCTCATATTGAAAACTAATTAGAAATACTTAGAATTTTAAATGACCTTATCTGAAATGTATTTAAAAACTGAGAAATCAAAGCAAATTCAATCTGTCATAGTGCACCCTAATTGTCTCAGTAGAATGTGCACAGATAAATGCTTTTATCCTTAATTTGACATCACTTACTGCTGCCATGTTAAACAGAAGTTGCACAAACATCTCTTTTATATAAAACTCTGTTTACCATCTGCTTTCTGTGGGCAGAAACAGTGCCATGTTAATTGTGGTAAGCAAATGCAAAGAGTTTTGTGAATAAAGAACGATGAATCAGATTTAATTTGCACAAAAAGGAGGCGTATTAACAAAATAACTTTGACTTCATTTAAATCCTCACAGTGCAGTGCTATTTCTAGTGCATTTATCACCTTGTTCTGCTCGACTGTGGGTGGTTATTGAAAAAAGACATTAAGGATGTTGTCCCTCATGCATCATAACTGTTGAGTGAATTTAGGAGGGTTTGCATATTCACATCACTTGTTTGAAATCTGTACTGGGTTACATTTTATTTTGATAGTCCACTTTAGACATTCTACCAACTGTAAGTAACTCACAAACTACATGTCTACTAACGTTCAGAGTTGACATATACTTGCAAAGTTTCTGATATAGTCAGTAAAGTGGACTTTACTGCATTACTGAATGCCTTCTGTCATTCTTCCTTTTAGATCTTCAGCATATACTGTTGCAGCAGAAATTAATTTGTGAACTAACTAATTATACTGTAAGTTAAAAAAACCTCTGATGCCCAGGGCCCAGCCAACACCCAGATGCATATGAAGACTGAATTGTATTAAGACGTTATTGCTCATCTCATTCAAGGCTGTAATCTGTCACGTCTGTCATTTAAGAGTATTCTCTCTCTCTAAAGTCCCTGTCACGCTCTTAATCGTGCATGTGGACTGAGCAATCACTGTCTCACTATTAAGATTCCCTTCCTCCGCTTGCTCTTCCTCTCCTCCTCTTCCTCCTCACCTCTGTCTAATCCTGTCTTCTCCCCAGCTCCTCCTCTCAGGCCCGCAGGCTGATTACCCAGTTTTGGCAGCAAGTGCGAGTGAATTATTTAAATCTCTGTTAAGCCTGAGAACATACATCAGAGTGAGGAGTAGTGTAGATCACACACTAGGGTCGAGGTCAATTCTAATTTAAATTGCAAGTAAAATCACATTCAAACCTCATCAGTGGTAGAGCTGACAACGAAACAGAAGGTCTTCATTGCTCTTAGAAAATAAAAATGGAGGGGATATAAGTAGAAAAAGATTTTTCACGATGAAATGTTAATTAAAATGAGATCCTGATACTTTATATTAGGTACATTTTGTTTTTTGAACAGATTAATTCGTCCACATGCACATGGATATACAATATATATTTATACTCATTTTTTTATCTAAAAGTTTTGTCAAATGTTTTAATAAAGAAATCTGCAGTTATTAGAAGATGGTTTTAACAGAAGGAGCGAGTGTGCTGTGGTGTGGAATTACTGT
>JAUMHP010000083.1:1837618-1858096 GCA_032361065.1 Enteromius trimaculatus
GACCCTTATTCATCGTCTGGTATCATTTAAAGCCCTTTGAAGCTGCACTGAAACTGTCATTTGGACCTTGAACCGTTTGGGTCCCAATAGAGTTCATTATATGGGGGAAAATCCTGGAATGTTTTCGTCAAAAACATTAATTGGATGACATGAGGGTTAGTAAATTATCAGCAAAAGTTTTTTGAAAAGTGAACTTCTCCTTTAATTGAAGGAAAGACGGTTGGAAAAATGTACCTAGACACCCAAATGCACAGCCAAAGAAACCCTCAACTGTTTCTTCTACGTTTGTAGAAGAGGCCCATGGGGCATTACGCTTATATATTAAATATATAGCACCAATTCATCATATTAGTATGATTTCTGAAAGATCATGTGACACTGAAGACTGGATATTTAGCTTTAGCATTACAAGAATAAATTATTTTGAAATTTCTCACAGTATTATAGTGAAATATCAAAACTGTATTATTAATAAAAAGAAATGAAGCCTTGGTGGGGATAAGAGACTTCTTTCTCAAAAAACAAAACTAACTTCTGAGCGATAAAGTTGATTTGATTGTTTTCCACGTTGATTTTGATACAAATGCTTCTGGTTCATAGATTGTGTGTTGCAAAAGACATACCTCTGTATGAATCTGGATCAGCACTGGAATCAAAACATGATCCATTCAGTCCGGTGGTTGCATTGTGACAGATTTCCACAGCTGCGTGACTCGAGGACAGAGCTGTCAGCTGTGATTCTATCTCACCTGGCAGGTGAACACTGAAAACTGTCTATTTTGTTGGGCATCTTAAAGAGATTTCAGTTATTTCATTCCTCTCTGTCCGTTACATCCGTGTGACAGCATGTCAAATAACACACCCAGCCATTTCAGCCACTTCAGGTAAACACAGACATTTTCCCCTTTAACTGAAGAGCTTTAGAGCTGACGAGCATTGCTGTCTTTGTTGACACCCTAACCCTTCTCCCTCTCTCAATTCAAGCTATTTGTCCTGTCAAATATCATGTTGTTCTATATGACATTGGAAGCATTAGCGCCACACGCTTGGCTTTTATCTTTGCGTTGGCCCCAATTTTATGGGCCACTGCTGTTTAAGACCCACCTCTTTTTATTAACTACCTTACCTACACAGTCTTACGTGGAAACATCATGCTAACATGCTTTTGTTATCGCATGTCACTGAATACCTAATGATATGACCAATGCAATACTGTATAATCTGAAGCACACAAAAATAATACTGCCATTGAAATGAAACTAGTTTGAATGCTGTTTACTCGACGCTCTCAGCTTTAGCATGCTGATACATAACACAACTCACAAATGCAAGCAGACTGCAAGCTGACATACAGTAAAACTAAACACACAACATAGCTCTAGAGCATACTGTTTTTTAGAGCTAGATTAAGTTGCATCATTATGCAACTACTGTAATTTATAAATGTGTTGGTGCTTTTCTATTGATTAAAACGGAACAGCATCAGCAAGGCTCAAACTATTCTGGAAATGCTGGGAGTTGTTTCGGTGGTGTATATGTAGACTTTTTTTGAGAGGCATTGGTTGGCATATTAATTTCGTCAGACCATATTTGAATATTATTATATCAAACCTTTAATTAAGGTTTTCTTCTTCTTTATGACAAATAAACACCCTGAACAACCAGTGTTTGTTATATTAATTCACAAAAAGAATAATATTATAACCATGGAAAACATTAACAGTTCTTAAAAGGCATGTTTGCAGTGTGGAAAATAGATGCATTACGTTTATTTATTTACTTAATTATTAATTTATTTGTTCATTAATTAATTCATAAAGGCATTCATTCACCCAAAAAAATTAATTATTGATGTTGTTTCAAACCCACGCTGTAAAAAATGACCGTGATTTTAACGGTAAAAAACTGTGAAAATGTTACTGTTAAATGGTAAATTCCTGTTAAATTTACAGAGAAACACTGTAAACTGACATTCCTAGAATTTTAAATTTGCATTTCAAATTTTGTTTGAATTTGATGTTTTTTGTTTCTTCTTAGTTTTTTTTTGTATCAGTGATGTTTATTAGGGTTGTATGTTACATGTAATGTTGTTAAATTAATGTTTATTGCACATTTCAGTTCAATAAATCTTACCATGATGGTGTTTAGTGTGTGAATGACGCTGAGCACCTTCTAAACATGTTACTATTTAAAAGCTACTTGTGATGGGCCTTGGTTCATCATGTGACTTGCTCATCACCACCCGCATTTGGTGCTTATCAGTGTATTTCAAAGGTACAAAATAGATTTCCCTACTTTCATAGGTTGGTATATTAACATTATATCAGTTATTATGGTTTATTATTAGAAATTATGGTATTTAACTGTAAAATTAACATAAAACCATAAAACATTTCACAGATTTTATTTTGGCAACCACATTTTTTACCGTAATTTATACCGATTTTTTTTTTTACAGTGAAGACTTTTGTTTATCTTTGGAAAACAAATGAAGATATTTTTGTTGAAATCTGAGATCTTTCTGACTCTCACAGACAGTAAGGACACAATAAAAGCACAAAAGCGTTTATTTTATTTAGTGTTTCTAAGATAAAACAAAAGTCTTACTTGTTTAGAACGGCATGTTGGTAAATAATGCCAGAATTAAAATTTTTAGCTAAACTAATACCTTTTTTGTGAAATTCGTCCATATTGCCTATACCCCACATGCTTTCAGATGAGTCTGCGCTCATACCTGCTATATATCTGCATCCCTCTCTTTCTCCCTGACAAATGGCATCCTCGTCCCTTTTTTAGCACTGTTTTCCTCCTTTGCTCCTCTCTGCATCATTTTGACGATCTGAGGGAACTAATGATCTGTAATGTACCCTCTACCCCTAGACCCTTCTTAGCTGTCTCTTCTCTCTCTCCTCTCGTCCTCCTTTTCTCATATTCAGTCATAAACAGGCCACCCACAGGCTTGCTGACAGGCCTCTAATAGTTTTTTTATGGAGGTGAAGATGGAGCGGCTTAATGTTTCGACACAAGCAATCATCGCTCCTCATCTCTTTAATGAAATTAGATTAAGTGCACCTGGGGAAGGGCTGAGGAGAGGGAGGCCGAACGCCGGTTAGGACGCTAGCTTTCATTTAAAACCAATTTGCCTGCAATATTCCGCCATCAGCCTGGGATTCAGCATGCAGTCGGAACGGAGGGTGAATGAGATCACACTGGCACAGACGGGTTTAATTCTCTTCCCCGCAGGCGGCGTGAAATTATAACTGACACATTCGACACACACTTTAATATGGAGATGCCATTTTTCTTCTGTCCAGCATGGCTTTCATTCTCTATCCTCTCTAGCTTTCTTCACCTCACGTCTTTCCCTCGCTTGCCTATAATCTCTCTCTCTCTCTGCTTTTCTTACTCTATTTCTCTTTCTTTCTCTTAATGGCATCATAATGTTACCTCTCTCCGAACCGCTAAAGCATGGAAGCGGTTTTCTTTCGAATTTATTTATGTTACGACTGTTTCCAATGTTCTCTTCTTCGATTTGCGAGAATGTATTTTCTTTGAATGTCAGCAGTTACATCTGGTCCATGTTTTCCTCGCTATTTTGCGGTGCTACTTAAATGCAGCACGAGAGCGGAAGCCGAGATTTGACCCAGTGTGGAATTTAACGATTTTTCTTTCTTTTTTTCCACATTAATCTTGTTTTTCTGTTGGAATAATTGCAGACCAAAGGCCTCTTAGCACAATTTCAACCGTTCTCAAGAATAGGCGTCCATACATTTAAGTTTACCCAAAAATGAAATCCCTGTCATTCAACTTCAGCCAAGTCATATGATAGCTATTCATAAACAGGCTGACATTGAAGTTGTTGTTTAGATCTAATGTTCACATCCATAAGCCCACAAATGTTTGAGTACAAGTGAAACATGCCATTGCAGTAGGTTTGACATCACCGATCCCATACGTAGTTAGATTTGCTAAAGTCTGTTCTTCATATACTGGTATTGTATGTCTTCAGATGACTTGTAATATAACACATGAGCCATATGGCCAACTTTTGTGGTGGTTTTCGACATTTTTTGAGTTTGAAATCTGTGGTCAGTACGAATTGTTTGGAAAAGAGCTAAGCGAACGTTCTTCACATTTCTCCTTGTGTGTTCCACGGAAAAAGTAGCAGCATACTGGTTTGGAACGGCATGAAGGTGAGTGAATAATTACTGAATGTTTAACGGCGTTCGTGTTTTTGACTTGACTATGAAAGAGTAATATGTCCTGTACGGCTTGACGCCAACCTCATTAAAGCGTCACACTGAAACGAGGTTTCCGCAAAAACACATCATAGTTGGCTGGCAAGGACACATTCACTTTGACGTACACTTGTGAAATAGTGCTTATTATATTGTCTGTTTATTCTGGCATTGGGGAGAAGTTGAGTGAGGCCAAACATAATCACGATACAGTATGAATTATTGCTGGAGCGGGACGGGTGTTCCAGGTATTGTCTGAAAACAGGATTAGTTAGCATCAATTATGAGTGTGTTTTCTTACACGGGGTGATTGCTAGTGCAATTCTGTCCATCTAAAAGCTTCTAGAACAAATTTCCTAGCAGACTGCAATATCCAACTCTAACATCAGGCTGAATAGCCGACAAACACTTGGTTTTCTGTCCTAATTCTAGGTGTCTGTTTTCCTTTTTTGAACAAAACTGTGGATCAACGTCAGGTGTTTCCCGCAATCTGAGCATGTTAATGTGTGCTTTTAAAGGTGGATTGTCGTGGCAATCTACCCAGTGCTTTTGCTAGGAACAGTGTGTGAATAACAAGCCAAACCCTATAAACATTTTTCCACATCAGTAATAAAACTACAATTGAGTCCATATTGGACGCAGATGTTGTCTGCTGAGAAAACATTTGGTGCATATGTGTGTGCACATGTGTCAGACTGGAGTATTTCTGATCGTGCATAAACATGATGCTTAAGTGCCTCTTATTCAATAAACATTGGCGGACGTTAACTACTCGCAGCTTGTTGCCAGTGCTTTGTGATTCCAACTGGAGCTTGAAAACCAAGATTTGTCCCAGCCAGGGCTTGTCTGGAGAAGTTTTACATGAGCTGAGGTTTCACTTCTCTTCCAAGAAATGACACAGGCAATCAGAGGCAACTCGCAGAAGGGCTCGCTGCAACTATTAGCCCATGTCATTGATTGTAATGCACCCCATGAGAGATGAGCCTTTCGATGGAAAGTATCAAAGAGTTTCGTAGATATTTCAATTCAGCGTAGGACCCTGTGGACTTTGTGGTCTTGACAAGGGGTGCTTGTCTGTTCAGTGACAAAGATAGATACATACATACATATATATGGTGAATTCCGGTGCAATCCTAACTCTCCAGTGTACTACATTTGAAAACCCCGAATGTGCAGGTATGTTGATGATTTATGCAGAAAGAGAAAACAGTCTGTAGAGCGAGCGTTCGGAGATGACGACCAAAACACACAAGCCCGACTGCTTTCAATTATAGTTTGGATACAGCGATTGAGTCCCTCATGAAAATAATAGAGGCCGCTTTGATCCGTTCCACTGAGGGGAAAAGGTTGCGGGCCCTGAAAGATTACAGGAAAAAATAATTATTGTATCAAGGAGGCCCACATAAAACTTTATAGAGGCTTTTGAGGCACAGGGGGTAAAGGGAAGCAAGTCCTAACGATGCTAGTCACTAGCGCTCATTCGCCACATTTTCCTTTTTTAGCAGCTTTTAATAGCGTAGTTATAGTCTGGGCTGTTTTATAACTTTAGAAGGCAGCCCTAGTCTCACTGTGCTTTTATTATACTTCAGAGGAGCCCTAACATACTGCAACTTCATTTGTCTAATTTACTTTCATATGCTAGCTAGCGTGCGCACTTTAGCGCGCTTAGCAGCGAGCGCTAACTCTTATGAGTTCTGACAGGGTTGTTCTGGAGCGAAATCAGCAGCAGACTGGCATTAACCCCACCTCCCTGCTGGCAGCACAGATAGGTTAGATGGGGCCTCGATTAAATTAATTTGACTTCATTAGCACAAACCTGCTACAGTCAGAGCACCCGCGGTGTTGCTGTAGAGGGGCATTGGGAGACGCCTGGCAGAGGATCGTAGGAAAGCTAACACATGGCCTTGACAGCCGGAATATGCAAGCCCATGGACGGAGGGATGGCTGCCAAATGAGTGTGATGTGCGTCAGTAGCTTTAGGGGAGCTCCATCAACGCCCACCCTCAACCCTGATGCCCCATAAGGCGATGATGCTAAGTTGCAATCCAGTGCGAGCTCCGTCAGTTTGTACCTACTGGCATTAAAATGCCCTGTCGTTACAATAGGCTTCTATTTTTGTAGTAAACAGTATTGTTTTGTGTTTTTGTTTTTCTAGTAGGCTGAACTAATTTTTGCATGCTAGAGAACGCTCGGATGGAAAGAGGCATGATGGGTACTAAATATACTATATTCTATACTGTTGGTTTGCCCCTTCTTGCATAAAAATGCCCAGGCATTGCAGTAGGCCTCTATTTTTGTAGTAAACAGTATTGTTTCGTATTTTGTTTTCCCAGTTGTCTAAAATCATTTTTGTTTACACTTTATTTCAATAATCCATTTAGACATTCTACTAACTATAAGTAACTTTGTAACTAGCTGTCAGCTACGTGTCAACTAATTCTTGTTAATTCATAACTACATGTCTACTCTCAGAGTAGACTGTTAGGGGTAGGTTTAGGGTTAGTAGAATTAGCTGACATATACTTGCATAGTTTCTGATAGTCAGTATGTAGTATGCTGTGGACTCATCAAAATAAAGTGTTAGAAGATATATAGCAGACAGTCTACTAATACTCTAATGACTACTAGTTGACATGTAGTTGCAAAGTTACTTACTAGTATTTAATTATCTAAAGTGGACCATCGAAATAAAGTGTTACCTTATTTTTGCTTGCTAGGTGAAAAAAAAAAAAACTAAGTCCCTAAACATACTGTACTCAAATTGTAGCAAAGCACTGAACATTATCAAGTAGAAGAGCAGAGTAATGTATAATGACGAGATTAAACTACTTATTTATCAAATGCAGAGATCAAAACAATGATAATCACTGGAAATCCAGTGTCCCCAACTAAGCAAGCCAGAGGCGACAGCAGCAAGGACCCAAAACCCCATCCATGAGAGAATAGAGTAAAAAAAACCTTGGGAGAAACCAGGCTTAGTTGGGTCCAGTTCTCCTCTGGCCGGACGCCCAGCGCCTAAGTTCCAGTTCAATATTAAGCGTTTGTCAGATTGTGTAGAGGACTTATAGTGTGTGTGTTTGTGTGATCTGTCCACGCAGCTCATCTAGGTGTTCTTGTCTCTGAAATAAGACCATCTCTTTGTGCTGGTACACCGTCTGATCTGGATACGGACTGAGGAACAGAATAAGAGAGAGACAGACTAATATTAGCGTAGATGTAATTCTTTTGACGATGTATTAAGGGGAGTGTTCCCGGCTGATCTAATTAATGCAGCCTAACAATCCTTTAACGCATTTGATTAATAAATGAGTATCAGTGTGTTATGTGTAAGCCAGAGTGAAGAGATGTGTCTTTAATCTAGATTTAAACTGACAGAGTGTGCCCGCCTCCCGAACAGTATTGTGCCAAACTGCTATACTCTATAAACTGCGCTACTCATTGTATTTTCAGGTAGCAGGTATTTGCATTCTTTTTTTCTGTTATTGTTTATTTATGTCATCTGCTGTCAAGAATTTGCCTGAATAAGCACACATTTAAATGTAAATGTGCAGGAGTTTGAATGAAAATTTGAGTACTATAGTTAGTTAGCGCCAGACCAATTCAAGAGCATGCATCGGCAGTGTGATGGCCAGGCACTCACATTGTATTGTGTAAAATGCGGCGAAAGAAACATGCTGGAATAGAGCGGATTGGTTTTCGGGAAAGAACTTTCAAACAAAACGTTCTGTGACATTAGTAGCTTAAAATCAGAACAGATGGCTTCAGTCTATCTTTTCTCTCACTTGTCATAGTTTTGCTGGTTTTTGCTGGAAGGCTTTTGACAAACAACAATATTTTATTAACGTTTAGACTTATGGCAGAAGTATGGCAATTCTGAACTGGGAAAAAAGAAAAAAAGTTGTGAATGTCATTCAGCACAATATTACAGATAGGCTAGGTTTTAAATAGCACTTGCTTTTAGTAAGGAAAGGAAGCGTGCCAACACTTTTTCTTCAGAAATCATTCATGTAGAATTTTTTTTTGAGCGGCAGCAAATCATATTAGAACAATTTCCGAAGTATCATGTGACACTGACGACTGGAGTAATGATATAAGTAAGAATAAATTACAATATTATAGATTCGACTGTATTTTCTGTGCATAAAAAAAAAACATAATGTACATGTGTCCATTGAATTGCTGTGTGCTGTTTAAAACTGATTCTTGCATGTATTTCAGTCATTTTGCTGTCAGTGTGACAAGTACTTATTCTGGATTGTGTAACTGAAGTTTGGAGGCCTTACTGTCGAAGGTTGACACATAAATGAGTGCAGTTCTGCCAAATGCGGATCCAGGGGCCTCAATTTTGGAACGGTGCAACTGAATCACAAAACACGTAATGAAAGAACACAGTTATGGCCTACAGAAGCGGAGATGAGCAGGCCGCCATCCTGCACTGACCTGTGCTCATGTGGGAGTGCAGGGATAAATAAATAAGTTTGCAAATAAATAAATAATGTTGGCGGTAACTCCAGCTTGGCCTGCGGTAGCCAGAAGGCGGTAAGTTTTCTCTGTCTGGCGTAGACGGGAGAGCTCTTTGATCAGGAGAGCATCTGAAGATTCGCTCCACATCTGCACAAGGGGAACGAGCCACAAACTGCCAAGAAACGTTTTAATGACGGCAGGATTAGAGAATGAAAGGCAGCTCCAGATGGTGGACGGCGCAGAGCTGCGTCCGCGGTGGGTTTTTTTAACTGCTTTTTTATTGATAAAATATGGGGTGAAAAATTGCGCGGGGCTTATTAGGCGTCCCGCTGCACTGCCGCTCAGCTGGCCAAGCTGTTCGCTATGGCCTCTGTCCAAACACGCTTCCATAAATTTTTAGCAGTGCCTTTAAATCTACGAGATCCCGGCTTGTTAAGCCCCACCCACACTCCTGTCCACCTCCCTCCAGTCTCCTTCTTTCCTTCCCACAGGCCTTGAATCCTCAATCCTAGCGTCCAACTCGTTTTTTTCTTCGTCTTAGGCTTTTCACTTGGGCTTTTTGAATGTCTCGGATGAAAGCTGTTGTTGGCTCGGTTTCGGAGAAGAGCAGGAGGATGGAGCAGGGGAGGTTTTGTTGGGGAGAGTCCCGCTTTTCAGGCTTGTTATGATGAGCCAAGCAGCGATGTTTAGCTCCTCAACAACTTAATTCCTGCATGATTTCATTAGTCACCGGCCCTTTCTGAAGCGAAGCGAGGAGCTGGGGTGATTAATCAGATACATGCAGCCCTGCTTCTCAGCTACTGGCAGGAACGATCAGAGACTAAATCAGAGAGAAAGTGTATGCATTTTCACTAAGTGTGAATGTCCTCTTTGTTGATGATTAGATTGAAATCGTACGGCTGTGAGTTTTATACTTTATAAACAGCAGAGCAGCTCTACAAATTCTAGTTGTGCGGCTCTTGATTTAATGCTAACTTCTTGCTGGGTGCCTTTGTGTCTTGTCAATGCTTTAGCTGAATGAGTCAAATGTGGCGCCAGCAAATGTTGAGATGACTGCATTCATGTTTTTTTTTTCCTGAATGTCTGAAAACAAGGACACATATTTGTCTCCACAAAAGAGAAAAGTACATAATTTGTCATCATTTTATGGATGCTTTGGTTTAAGCTTAAGGGTGCTCTGAGTAAGGTTAGTGTTTATTCCATGTTTTCCAATTACAGCTTAAAAAGACTTTACATACAGTATGAAGAGATGAATAGCTCTTTGGAAAATGTTGAAAATGATGTACGTGTACACGAAGAGGACTGTAAAATGCTACTTTGTCTGTTAAGCTAAAATCAAAAAATAAACTCGAGAGAATTTGAGAAGATATATAAACTTGAATGTCAGCAGAAAACAACATAAATCAGATGCATTAGTGATCATTAAGTAAGTTGAGTAAATGCATTTATTTTATTGATCATATATTGTATTATACAGGACATAGTCAGTTATTGTAGACCTCTTTAGGCCACAGGGTCAGTGTGGGGCATTTATAAATCTCATTGCTTTAGGTATTGGCAATCCTGACTGTTGCTGAACATTGATATTTATTCTGTCATATCCCTTAAGCTACCTCAACCAGATCATCATCATTAAGCGATGTTACGGCTGACAGGACATCCAATAACAGCCGACAATTTGTGTCTTTATTCCTCAAAATCCGTCCCCTCTTCTGTTCACTGCTGACAGCTTAATGGACTAATTTGAAACTGTGAGAAGGGATTGAGTTATTGAATGTGTTATCATTTGAGAGTGACGTGCTTTTCACTGTGCACTTCTTCTGTGTTTTTCTGCTGAGGATAGAGATAAGGGAATAGTGGAAGAGTTTCGAAAGAGTTTTGATGTTTAAAGCCCACCAGGCCTGGAATTCCCCAATCAATTCCTCCCTTCTGTTTTCTCCTCCATATTACCTTCATGTGGAGCCCAAAGGGGGACTGTTCGTTCCCAGAGCAGAGAGTGTCTGAAGCCCAGGACACGTGAAGGCCTCTGGGACTGTGAAATGAATGGAGAAGGGGTAATAGGAGAGAGTTTTGAAGCCTATAACATGAGTTATTTATCAGGTTTGGTTGTGCTTGTGTGTTATGGCGAGTGAGCATGGAAAGAAAATGAGTGAATGAAACCGAGATGAAGCTCAGAGTGCACTCAGAACTAATGCAGTACTTGATGACTCGTTGGATCGGTGCACTTTTAGGAAGTGCAGGCGAAGAGCAGGGAGAGCATTAGCACCACAGCCTCGGGAGGAACAGGAAAGATGAATGCACTGCAATTTTCCATCACGGGACACAGAGCGAAAAGTGTCACAAAAAAGGACTCCCGCGATGAAATCATACATGATGGGGTAAAATGAGCATATTCACGTGACCATTCGTGCGAGCTCGGATTCAAATGTGTACTGTATTATGTCAGCAACAACAAGAAACAGAATCTAATGGAGCATAATGGATCCTGAAAACAAGCAAAAACTATGTTGGTGGCATCAAATTCTGACATACTGTACACCTCAAATAGGCTCAAGATTAAAGTGTATGTTTAAAAAACTTTAGATATTACTTTTTTCTTAAAAGAAGTCTCATGCTCACTAAGGTTGCATCCACAAAAACATAAAGCCATAATATTGTCCTCATATGTTATTTTTCAAAAGGCCATTGCTACAGTGCTCGGGGATCCCTGCCCGAACCCGCGACCTTTGGGTTACAAGTCCAACTCCCTATCCATTAGGCCATGACTTCCCCCATAATATAATACTGTGTATATTTATTATGTATATAAATACATACACATACAGTATATATATTATATAATTACATGTATATTCCTTTATATGTTTATATTCTTATATTTTATACTATACAATATATCAATATAGCTAACATATAAACATATTTTTATTATGTATATTCTTATATATATTATATTTATTTACATGCATGTGTTTGTATTTATATACATAATATGCACAGTATACACATATATAAAGAATGCCATAGAATGATCATGCCATCACCAAAATACTTTTGTTCTAGAATAGAATAGAATAGAATAGAATAGAATGTGGCTTGTGTTATTTGTAAGTATATCTTACGCATACAATGTTGTTGAGATATGATGTTATTAAGAGCACTTTTTCTGAAGTAACGTTAAGGGTAGAAAAGGACACATAAGACGTAACAGCTGCACAGTCCATGTTATTGCATTTAAAATCACCATCGAGTATGTTCTCACTGGTCCATCAGGTTTAAATGTCTTTTTAAATCTTTTTTCCAGTTCAGGGACCCATAACATTACGGTGAGCAACTGCAATTCAGACAGATTGTTTCATAAGGTCACTTCCTCTCCGCTGCACACATCCACAGTAAGCCTCCATTGTCTGTCCATACAGTCGTGTACAGAGAGATTCTCCTCTTTATGTCTTTCCACCAGCCTGGTTATTACTCCGCCTGTAAATATTCGATGTTCCTGGAACAGTGTCACTCCTTGTTAAGCATGACCCCCCCCCATCATGCCTCAGGGTTAATACTAAGAACATTGAGCGCTTTCATGTCAAATGCTTTGATGGAGTCTTGCAGGCAGGAGAGTTGTGTGCTGGTGACCCTTTAGAAACCGTAAAGGCTGCTGTATCTAAAGTTTGTGCCCCGTTGTCGATCGGTCAACTCATGTCAGATTTTCAGAAGGACTGGCTTGTGATAAACCCGGCATCTTTCCTTAAAGGGATAGTTCATCCAGATAGTTTATCTGCTTACTCACAGGGCATCAGATTAGTACATGCATTATCACCACCTATCTCTCAAATGGACCATTGACACGCTATCTACAATCTCAATTAGGAGCATCAATGGTCCATTTGAGAGATACATGGCAGTAATGCACTTATAAGTCTGCAGTTGGACATTGCGGTGGATCAGAGACAAAACGATATACGTATGGTTCAGTTTCTTGTTCGTTTCATATCTTAAGACCTCAGTGTATCGGCACAAGTCACAGGGTTTAATTTGGCTTTGTCCATGTATGTTTTTTTACCTCTCAAAGCCACTGACTGCCATTATGTGACTGAGAATGATTTTTGGTTGAACAATCTGTTTAAGATTCCATTATTTCCCCGCCATACTTAATTTAGGGTAGATTTAGCTCTCGCAGCCTCGTTTTTATTCCTGTTGGTAAGTAAATATGGTGCTACCCGTACTATACTAAGGTTTATTGACACGTTATTCATATGCATGCTTTAGAATCGCAGCAGGTCGTCTGGGCACTTCTGTATTTCACCTACTGTACAGCAGAGAAGTGTGTGATTACAGATTTTGTAATACAGTATGTATTTCATTCAGTAGCTTAATGTAGTCAGGTTGATTCTGTAATATTTTAATTAAAACCAGTTTTCTGTGGTCTTATAGGCTATATACTAAACCTCTTTTATAGAGTTATAGAAATTCCATACTGGAGAACATGTTCTGAGCCTTTCAATTCTCAGACGTTTTAGGAGAACAGAAAGACCTTGGTAATCATTAGTTTTGAATTTACGAATTCAAGCCACTCTCTTCAGAGGGTGTAAAAGTCTTTTAACCTTTTATCTGTGGCATAATGTTCTGTCGCAAGAGCGTTTTAACTTTGAAATAAAGTAGGCTGGAATTACAATCTCTGACAAGTGTTTAACAGTGCTACAACATTTTGGGGGAGTAATTGGCCAATTTTGTAAAGTTCTTGCTACAACCCAATTATAAAAATGGTTATGTGGCCAATTTTTATATATTTTTTTAATCTCTGGGGGAGAAAAAAAACAGTGGTTTTAAGCTGGGTGCTGTTCTTTAGTATAAAGCAGGTCTTACAGTATGGTCACATTAGATGTATAGGTAAAGTATCTGAATAAAACAGACGACTTTATAATGAATGTGGTATAATAGCACAGCAAGTGCTTACATAATGCCCTTTATTGTGTGCTAACCAAGCGCATGGCGTTTACCCAGGGCGCCGTCTCAGAATCTTTGAGATATGTTCAATCTGGCTGTGGGCCGCTGGTATTGATGTATATCTGGAGCTACAGACAATCTCCTTGTTGTGCAGCCGTCCCAGCTCGCGGTGGGTCAGTGTAGAGGACATATAAGCCTGTGGACCCCTCCGGGTATTATGGTCGCATGAGAAACCCTCGGAGTATGTGCATAAAGAAAATGTCTTGCGCTGAATTCTCTCGGTGGCCTTTTATGAAATGAGAAGTTGGATATTGAGATATCTGGCTGATGCTACTGTTTTCCCCCGGCAAGCACACAATTTCATTTCATTTCATTTTGTAAATTCCTGTGGACATGCATCTACTTTCCATCAATATGATTATGACTTCTGTTCTCTGTCTGAAAACGTAGCACCAGTAAATGCACTCTGTGAAATACGTGGAAAATTGTCTTTTCGTTTTTGAAGGTTATGTTCATTTATTGGTTTATGTTTTTTATTTGCTAATGCACGTAATTGTAAAAAACATCTCGTATTGGACGCTGCAGATGCAGTAGCCGTATCACAGTAATGCCTATTTGGAAATGGACAAAGACATTGCATCAAGAACATGTTAAGTTTTGTACAATACTACTACTACTACAAATAGATTATTAGATTAGAAATGTGCGTAGAGCTTCTCATGCCGTTTTGCCATTGTCATGTATTTATTTATTTATTTAGTGTGTACTGCTTTCCTGTACAAAACCTAGCATCGTTCTCATGATTTTGGTAGTTGCTACGGCGTTCAGATATATAATGTTTTTGTTTCTTACAAAATATTTACTTTTTATTTGGCATGGACACATTAAAGTGAACACAAAATATGTATTTAAAATTCTACGAAGAAATAATTATTTTAAATGTAAATAATATTGCTGTTTTTACCACATTGATGAACAAATGAACGCAACCCTAATGAGTATAAATAACCTCTTTAAAAAACACTACATTTCTTGCTGATATATTGATTATACTGTATGTAAATTAGTTTTTAGTATATATAAAAATTTGCGATTAATTGCGCACAAAATAAAAGTTTTTCTTTACATAATAAATGTGTTTCTGTTTATTTATTATGTATACCGTATATTAAAACACACATGTAAAGTATATATTTTGGAAGTATTTACATGTAAATGCATTTATTTTCTTATATTTGATATTACATATATATATAAACATATTTAATATATAAACATGACAAGTTTTTATTAAATTTATACATGCATACGTATAAAAGTATACAGTATTTGTTGTAAAAATGTGTTGTATTTCTGTTTACATATTTTTGTATGTATTACATAACCACCAGCTTACATCATCTCAGAAGACTAGAGCACATTTCTGCTTCAACGTCGTTATCTATTGGGGTATACAGTATTTGAGTTCAGATTTGGTGTTTAGGATTTAGTATAGATGTATTTTAGGAGTACTGTAAAAGATTCCCCTCAAATAAATTGCTGTACGTGTGTGTGAGATGCATGCACAATGGAGGTGCATTATGGGTAAAGACAGAGTGAACAAGGCTGTAGAGATGGGGAAAGCAGCGTAACCAGCTCTAGATTGCTAGTGACAGGCTGATACTTCAACACTTACGGCTGCAGCTTTGATTTAATCACAGACCTGTCATTTGTTATTTGTCTGGCTCTCTCCACCGGCGCTGAGCCTGATCAACGGTCCCTTCCCTCGAGTTCCGTCCCTCCACCCCCAGCTCTACGTCTAAATCCTCCATACAAATTACCACCTCCCTCCGTGTGCCGGTGAGGGGGTTGATCGGAGATGGACAGAGAGGAAGAAAAGAGTGGGAAGGAGAAAAAAAACTGTGGATTTGGGAGAGCAGAATCCGCCTGAGGCCCACTAAAGATCATTAATAGGGCCGTCAGAAGCCTTGCCAGTTGGTTAGCTTCTCATAAATAAGAAATGAATTCTTCCGCACCTTCATTAATAATGACTGCTTTAGCTATTTTGTTGCAATGTAACCTTAAAGGAAAAAGAGGGGGTGGATGCTGGGAGGCCCCTTATTCTCACTAGTAATATGATAAGACAGGCCTCAGAATTAGCAATGAGCATGAGATACCAAACCAGAGTCGATTACTCCCCGAGTCGAGCCGAGAGTGTGTGAAGGTGGCTGGGGATGCCCAATGAATTGAGCCGTTTTAAAATCCTGCATCTTATATCCTTCGGATAATCAGGATTTCATCAGTATGTTTTTTTATTGCAAAAGGAGAATGTGTGAACAATCTCATCATTTCCCGAATTCCCAGAACGAGAGGTTAGGGGGTTGTCAGGGTCAGCGGGTGGGTGAGATTATTTTGGTTTAATTAGGTGAAGGGGATGATTATTTTATTAAGGTTGTGGTAAGCTGTCACAACGGTAGCAGTGAATGAGCTTCATTAACCCAGAGCTGAAATCATTATTCCGAACCAGACTCAAACCCCGAGACCTGAGAGACTAATCAAAAATGATCTGATCTCGTTTTGTCCTGGCCCTTTCTTTAAGGGCCCATTTAACCATGTTTCACTTTGATCTCAACAGCCTTTGCTTCTGCTTCAACCCTGAAGGAACAGACAGTTCAGGATCCAAGATCTTTATTCACACTTTCTTATTCCGCTGTGTGTCTGTCTGTTTGTCTATCTATCTTATAATTAATGAAAGATCATGTGACATTACAACACTTTTGAAATTGTTATAATATTTCACAATATTACAGTTTTTACTGTATTCTTAATCAAGTAAATAAAGACTTGGTAAGCATAAGAGACATCTTTCAAAATCGTATACAATATAATAACTTCTATATAGATTATATTTATTATTATATCGGTCATAAAAGTAAGACAATATGCAAGGCTTTTGCATATTTTTATCTGTATTTTTATTTATATTAATTTATTTTTCTTTTTTTTTTTATTTCGTAATGTATATTTATTTATTTATTTTTATATATTTTTTTCCATATCAAATAGACAGCACTTGATTTGCAAGAACCTGTTAAAATTTAAGCCATGATGATTGGTGCCTAATTTAAAGCCTGTGTGAAAACTGATGCATCACAATTTAGATTGAAAGGATTAAAGATGTTTTTTTAGGTTTAAGGAGTATAAAAGTGTTATATCCCTGTGTCCAAGTTCATGTGTTGGTAGTATAAGTTAGACAAATATTGGTGGAGCTTTGCTTTTGATGGTTTAAATGGTTAAAATTAACATTTAATGAAAAAGAGAAGAGCCTTTATCTTCAACCTTTTCTCTTTAAGTTCTTTCGCGAGACCATTAGTAACGCACTATCCTATACAGAGACAGGAAGCAGAGTCAAATAATCATTTAGCCCCGCCTCGGCCTTGACCACAGAACTAAAACACTCCAGCACTCCTCCACGTCATCTCTCCATGTTCTCCATTATTCCCTGTACAAGGTGTGTTTCCACTTCCAAGATGCAGCCATTGTGCGGATGACTTATGGAGTCTCCCAGAGGAAGTCAAATCTCTGCTGCATACTCGGAGCAGGTTGGCTTTACCTCGTTGCCAGAAGAGCTTTATGATATGTAATCTCAGGATGGAGCTGAGGCGGGGAGATTCATGTGTATTACTCATGTGCGTTTCTCCTGCTCCTAACCTCTAATTGACTGCTCTCAGCAGCTGCTTCTCCTTAAGGTCCTGGAGATGATTGCTATTGTTACAAGCAGACCTTGTGTTTCACCTCTGTGCTCTAAAATACTGCAGTGGTTGCCAGACACACAGGCATACAGTTATATAATGTTTATGAATTTGAAAAAACAGAATTCATACACTTGGTGGACACTTTTAAACAAAAAGCAGCTTGAGGTGCATTTAGGTTGTGTATCCGTCCATCAGTTCGCTGGGAATGGACCCACGCTTTAAAAATCAATTGATTGGAACAATATAATGGGACCAATATGATCGGATATAGTTCGGACAAGAAAATACTTTCAAATTGAATTGAATTAATTGGAAATTGACTAGCATTGCATTGTCAAATTAATGCATTTCAATAATCTGTGGTTATGACATATATTAATCAAGGAAATCTTATTTCATATTGTGTATGGAATCAGCGACATTAAATATAATAACTACATTCTTGCACTTACTGCATCCTTGGTGAAAAAATCTTGTATAAACATGATAACATCCTAGCAATGGTTGTGTATAAAAATATTGCCCGGCAGGCTTGGCACTTGATTAATTAGTTCAATCTTTTTTCTTTTTTTTTTGCCCCAGCTGCTTTCTAATTGGTAATCCACTGTAGTAGTCATTATCTAAAACCTTTTTACAGTGCCGCAATTTAAGCTCTAACTGTTGGTAAACCAAGAACAATTAGCTCTCAATAAGCTTGCATACAAAATCACAAACCTTTTGTTTCCTGGGGAATTGCTTATTAATATTCATGAGGTCCATCAACAGACCTGGTGAAAAACATGCCATTGTGCATCAACTAAGCTCTTAACTAGATTTAGCATTCCTGTTATATTCAGAGCTACTTAATCCAGCAGCAACGTGCTTATTTTCCCCCTAGTTTTTTTTTCCCCCTCCATCTCCAATTATGAATGATCACCCCCTTGCTTGCTGTCATCTGCTTGTTAAGACCAATATTGAAATCCTCATGTGGATTTATGCAGCGAGATCTGCAATGGAAATCAGGCACATCTGTTTGGAGATGCCGGTCTGGAAAAGAGCGATTGCTTCTCCCAGAGGATCCGCGGCGGCATCGCTCCTCAAAAACACCAGCTCGTCGGTGACAAGTAAACCCAAATCATCACTGATGTTATTTATTTTCAAATGTTCCCCGCTTGACAGGCGACATCTTGTTCTGCGCCCGTCCCACGGGGCCCTGCGTCTGTGTCTGACGTGTCTGGCTGACACCAAAGCAGCGGGAAGTCGCCAGAGACATGTTTGGGAATTTGTCACAATCCCAAACACACATGCGCACCGAGGTTGTTTACACACCTACGGATCTGTCGAGATGACTGTTGCAGTTGTCAACGTTCGTGGCAGTGCGCTTGAGGAGTCCCGTCGAAACCAGACCGTGATTGGATTGAAAAGATGTAAAGGTATAAATCTCAACAGTATAAATATATATATATATAAATATAAATAAATAACGAGGAGCGGGCGGGCGGCTGGGAGGTGCATATGTAGGCCACCTTTCGCATTTATTTGGCTTTTTACATGCTTTAAATAGTCAAATCAGCTTTCCTTAAGTAGGCCCAATGATCAATCTCTTCTCTTCTTTACATTCATTATGTAACTGTAACTTGAATATGCCGAATATGTTTTGTGTTCCCCATTTGAAATACAAAAGCATCTGCAAAACGACTAAACGTGAATGTTTTGGTTAGCTGCTAAAATGATAAGAATTCTTTATATTTATGAAGAGTTTATTTGCAAAAGAAGATAAATTAAAATCATGCTTTTTATTACGCTATCGTGTTTTTATTTTGTTAGTTAGGTAGTATTTTAGTTAGTACCTAATCAAAATAAATAAAATAAAATAAATTAATTAAATGTCTGGACGTGACTCGGTGGCAAAACAAACTATAATGCAGGGCGACAAAGTCGCTGTCTCCACATTTTGATCTATTGCGGTACACACTGACTTTCCTGACTTTCACATCTTGGCAACAACTGGGTCGC
Organism: Enteromius trimaculatus; assembly: GCA_032361065.1. Taxonomy (NCBI): domain Eukaryota; kingdom Metazoa; phylum Chordata; class Actinopteri; order Cypriniformes; family Cyprinidae; genus Enteromius; species Enteromius trimaculatus. The sequence continues at coordinate 1,856,991 of JAUMHP010000083.1, forward strand.
TGCTAGAGAAAGTGTGTGTGTGTCCATGTGTCTAAGAACCAGGATGAGCGAGTGAGCGTAGCGGCAGGTAAACGAGGCGTGAGCACAGGGTCCTGCTCCCTGAACGCAGCGCTCGTCAGACAGTCCATTTGTCACAGCGCCCCAGCGGAGCTTTCCAAAAGACCGCGTCACTTCCAACCCCTGCAGGGAAACCCCACATCTACATCCAGACCAGAGTCGTAGTATCTGAATTCTAAGAAGCATAAAGACTAACACGGACCTCATGGAAAGCAGAATTATGCTCAATGTCGAGTTGCAGCTTCTGGCATGATGTAAAATATTTTTCGTTTATAGCATAAACTAGATCAAGTTTATCGCCACATATATAAAACTGTCATTTATTTTGTTTGTTAAGACTAAAATAGGGAAATAAATCAAAATATATCTTGACTTTGGTTTTGTTAGCTTGGAAAGAACACACTGTACTCTCTATGTGTGTTTTATATTAGGTTGCACCTCACATGGTACAATAAAAGTTTATTTGGTTTGAGTGTTTTTTTCTTCAGCGCTAAAATACATTTTCGGGCTATATTTAATGTGCAGGTTATAAATGACTTATAGACTTACTTTCCTAAAGGGTCAATGGATGCTTATTTTCCACAAGTTGATATGATTCTTTAGGGTCTTACAGGTGCTCTATGCAATGTTGCAGGATTTTAGCTCAATTTAATTTTTATCTCAAACCGTATGCATCACCACTTGATCGTCTTGCTGTCTGCCCTCTGAATACACTGGGAAAAAACCCGGTCTCGAAAGAAAACACAGAGGCTGCAATACCAAAACGAACACTATGAGCACAGGATGTGCACCACAACAAAAACAAACTTCGGCCAACCAATCTGCAAGAAGAGGTGGGGTTTAACCAAGGGGCAACCTCCCGCTCCCTCCACTGAAACCAACACGGAAGTGATTAAAACTGCAATTCAGCGACTAGCCGCTGGAGGCTGGCTCCAAAAGGGAGTCAATCACATGTTAAAAAGCCCAACTTTACAGTAGAAAAAAAAATGTTTACAGCCTGGTACAATTTTTTTTTTTTTTTGGTATATATAGCTAATTTTGCCCTTCGT